>JAWQUT010001469.1:0-12192 GCA_033807755.1 Ellobium chinense
GGGGTAGGAGATGAGGGTAGAGGGAAAGTGTCAACCTGTCGATTTTGTCTAAGAAATTTGCCCGACTTCGGAGTTCTAGCCCTGTCCACCAACAATCAGGCATGGGTCCTTGGAAGGCTCTCATGGTACTGTTCTTAAAGAATACATAAACTTAAATCACACCCACCTTACTGTAACATGAAAATGATGATATTATGGTCATTTTGTAATTATTACATTTTTTGTTCTTCATTCATATTTCTATCAGTTTTCATAATCAACAACATGATTTCAAGCTCTTGAAATAATTATGTTATCAGAGGGGACACTATATCAAAATCTCCTTGGCAACCATAATGGAAGATTATGCCCCAAAGCCCTAAAACGGAAATTATTAAATGCGAAAGTCTCTGGAAACCAGCCAGAAAAGGAGAAAAATGCTGAGGGCCATCAAAAAGGAATTCCAGGATAAAGCTGAGGCTTCTCAAGGGGACATGTACTCAGCTGATAGTCATTAGTGGTGATTTGGGGAGTGAATTTTGTATTTTCCTCTGTTTTTTTCACGTTTTCCGAACTTTAATGTTTTGCTCAGTTGACATATTGTATTTCTATGCATGATATCTCAGTCATTTGTTGCTTGAATTGACTTCAAATGTTCCAAATACATTATGATGCAGGTCTTCTACTGTCTACGAGAATTAATCCAATCCAATTAATACTTGCAGTCTTAGAATCAATTCAAAAGTAATAATGGTGAAAATTTGAACCAGTCAGATAATAAATATTTTCAAAAAATCACACAAAAAAAAAAAAATAAGATAAACTTGTATTGCAAAACTTTTACTACACAACCTGGATCAATAATATTGGAACATATTTGCCAAATTTCAAAGTTGTAGTTGAATTTTTGGCTCTGTCGTGATGTTCTAAGGATCTGTACTATTTTTAGTAACACGGCGGCCATATTGGGTAAATAATTTGCATAAATTATCAAAACGACCCATGTCTCATTGTTTTTAACTCATATGTTCTCAAATATGTGGTTGGTATCTCTTTCAGTCAAGTACTAAAAAAAAAAAAAACTACAAATTTTAAATATCATTTAAGAAGGACACGTGTTTGGCTATTTCATCACAAAGTAATGAATTACTTTTTTCCATAATATATCTGCCATGATGATGTGGCAAAAACAACAACCTAATCAGACATTTGAGAAGCGCTTTCACGCGGTACTGCAAGGACAACAGAGAAGCCTTACCACCGTCCGGCCATTTTATTGCGCTGTTGTTTAGCGTGCAGGTCCACTCAGACTCGTTGAGAAGACAAATTCCTATCATGTTGAACTTGTCCAGGCTCGCTGGCAAGAGAGAACATCGGTATAGAGAGAGAATGAGAGTGAGTGTGTGTGTGTGTGTGTGTGTGTGTGTGTGTGTGTGTGTGTGTGTGTGTGTGTAAATGCTGAATCAGAGTATCATACTATAAGTGGAGAAGAGGGATTTTGCCATTTTGTGAAAGGAGCGAGAAAGCAAGGCGGGAAATCTCTTGGGCAACAACCTGAGATGACGTCACTTTCTTTGAACCAGCAGACCACTTCTGATATAAAAAAAAAAAAACCTCCAAAAACCTCAGACGTCAATTGGAAGGAAAATGTAAATGGCAATATGACTCTATCATCAAATCTTCACCTCCGAAAGAAAAGGTTTGTGGCACCTATTAGAGGGGCAAATCACACATTGGTTACAACCCAATTAATCCGCTAATATATAAAATCCCCCTTTTTGGGGGCCCTGTCAGACAGTGTTAAGGTGTAAGAAATATGTAAAATGACATGTGATCTAAATAAAGCATCCAGTTTTAAAGTTTCAGGTACAAGTTGAGCCTTCTAGATAAAAAAATAAAATGTGTAGGCCTATGTATTCGCACGCGGTCAAAACCAGCCAAATAAAAATTTGGGGACCAAATCAGAATTTGAGGTGATCTTTTCCGAAAGACATTTGTGAAATATTTTGGGCATTGGCCCCCCTTGTTCATCCCATTAAAAGATCTGGCAAAAGAAGTGCTTTAACCTCCATGGAAGAAATTTCCCCAAATCACAGTGGTATAGGTAGAATAACACAAAATGTCAATAGGGCCAAAAGAAGAAAAAAACAATAGGTGTCAAAGACCTAAAAGATACAACATCCATTAAAAGCCAGTGTAACAAACTGTGTCACCAATCATATTCCTCTGACAATAAGAAAGTAGAAGATGGAAGTAATGATTGTTGTAGTTATGGTTTGCGATGTCTGAATGATTGTACTTACATCATAACTGAAAGTTGAATGATTGTACTTACATCATAACTGAGAGTTGAATGAGTGTACCTACATCATAACTGGGAGTTGAATGATTGTACCTACATCATAACTGGGAGTTGAATGATTGTACCTACATCATAACTGGGAGTTGAATGATTGTACCTACATCATAACTGGGAGTTGAATGATTGTACCTACATCATAACTGGGAGTTGAATGATTGTACCTACATCATAACTGGGAGTTGAATGATTGTACCTACATCATAACTGGGAGTTGAATGATTGTACCTACATCATAACTGGGAGTTGAATGATTGTACCTACATCATAACTGAGAGTTGAATGATTGTACCTACATCATAACTGAGAGTTGAATGATTGTACCTACATCATAACTGAGAGTTGAATGATTGTACCTACATCATAACTGAGAGTTGAATGATTGTACCTACATCATAACTGAGAGTTGAATGATTGTACCTACATCATAACTGAGAGTTGAATGATTGTACCTACATCATAACTGAGAGTTGAATGATTGTACCTACATCATAACTGAGAGTTGAATGATTGTACCTACATCATAACTGAGAGTTGAATGATTGTACCTACATCATAGCTGAGAGTTGAATGGTTGTACCTACATCATAGCTGAGAGTTGAATGATTGTACTTACACAATAACTGAGAGTTGAATGATTGTACTTACACAATAACTGAGAGTTGAACGATTGTACTTACATATTAACTGACAGTTGAATGATTGTACTTACATAATAACTGACAGTTGAATGATTGTACTTACATAATAACTGAGAGTTGAGAGTAGTTATAGTGTGTCAGATTATGGACACTCTGGGTGAGAACGGAGGACTAAAGGAAGGGAGTGAGGTACTGTCCACATCTGGTTTGACATTTCTTTCTGTGGCTCACATTCACAATGGATGGATAGATGGGTGGATGGATGGAAGGATGGATGGATGGAAGGATGGATGGAGGGATGGATGGAAGGATGGATAGATGGGTGGATGGGTGGAAGGATGGATAGATGGGTGGGTGGATGGATGGATGGATGGATGGATGGATGGATGGATGGATGGATGGATGGATGGATGGATGGATGGATGGACATATTGCTAAAGTTTGCTTGATTTAGGCGTCTTTGATAGAGGAAGATTCTGTAGATACTCATGGACTTACAGTTGGAGTTTGGGCTGTGTTCATACTGTACAATCTCGATGCCTGGTGTTCTCTCGCCGAACTCATTGAAGTAAAAATCTCCGGACAGAGACTTAAAGGTCACATTTTGCATGGCCTGACGAACGAGGTTGAGAAACTTGTCGTTTTTGTATTCAAAGTCTTTAAATGTAAGCCCCTCGCCTGGATTTAAAATGTAGAAAAGAGAACATGAGCACTTCCTCGAGGACAAAGAAAATGTTTCATTAATTTTCAACTTTGTATTTCTTCAAAAATAAAGGTTGCTGAGTGGTTTAATTCGCTTTGGAGGGTCGGTTGGTCGGTCGGTCGGTAGGTAGGTAGGTAGGTAGATAGATAGATAGGTAGGTAGGTAGGTAGGCAGGTAGACAGGTAGATAGATAGGTAGGTAGGTAGATGAGTGGGTAGGTAGGTAGTATGTAGGTAGGTAGGTAGGAAGGTAGGTAAATAATTAGATAGTTGGTAAGTAGGTTGGTAGGTAGTTGGTAGGTAGGAGGTAGCTAGGTAGCTAGGCAGGCAGGTAGGTAGGTAGGAAGGTAAGTAGGTTGGTAAGTAGGCAGGAAGGTAAGTAGGTAGGTAAGTAGGCAGGTAGGTAGGTAGGTAGGTAGGTAGGTAGGTAGGCAAATAGCCAGGTAGGTAGGTAACTGAGAAAAGTGTGTGAGCGTCGGGTGGGTAAGTGGTTTCTTTACCCACTCACCCTCAAGGTAATCGAGTGTGGTATTAAGGGCATGTGCGATGGCCCAAACTGCGTCATACGCCTCTGCTGCCCGGTGCTGTCCGGCCAAGTAGTCTGTGGAGTAGACATCCTCATACAGGTACTGGAACTTCTCTGGAATATCCTGCTCCACCAGCCTGTGGGAAATAGTGACAGGACTCAACATACAGGTGAAAAACGTTTTTTATACTGAAGGAACATTATAACTCTTTTATGCATTTCTTTTAGCCAGTTGTACTTGCCTCACTTAGAGTTGTCCACTTTAAACAATCATCAGCTGTTTACACTTGAGATTGTATATATATATATGTGTGTGTGTGTGTGTGTGTGTGTAAGTATGTATGTATGTATTTGTATGTAATGAGTGTACAAAAAGATGTAAACTTTTCAACCATCCATCAGAAACTCCCTCAAATGTTTTCAATGAATGTACACAATTTAAGGTTACAGGCCTGTAATTGTACTTTCACTTAACTTAGGGGGTATATTTCAGCTCCCCTTTTCCCTCTTTTGGCATGCCCTGCTTCCAGTAATAAGGGCTCCAGGGGGGAAATTTTGATATCATGGGAATCTGTGTCCATTTTACTTTATTTTACCAGGCACTATTTAGCCCTGGGCTGGAACTGCCAGGTCAAGGGTGTGCTCAGGCGGAAGAGGAGGGGTTTGGCGTTGACCAGTGAAAAATGTAGGCTCTGTTTACAAATAGCAACCAAGCTCAAAATTTCAATGGGCTTGCTAGGGTTGGGTAAGTCTTAAAATTTGGGCCACATAATGAGCTTCAATCTGGTATGGGTCTGGGTGAAAGCTAAAACTTTGGGTTCAGAGGGCAGCTCAAAATGTTAATATAGCCCATAGAGGAAAAAAGGGTCCAATCCTATTACAGGTCTGTAACCTTAAAGGCATGTACCAAAATAGAATTGTAAACTTTATATCAACTAAAGTCATGGGAGGCAACATTGAAAATAAGATTATCCTCAGAAACACATCAGTCACACCAACCCACTTCCAGTCCAACAGAACATCTTTTAGTCATCCAAATAACAGACCTGAAATCATTATAATCAATCCAATCCCCCCTCCCCCCNAAAAAAAAAAAAACAAACTACAGTTACAGTGGAAGTGGCTATACCAGTTGATGTTTTTGTTGACATCTGCTATCAGTCCAGATTTGACAAATACTTCCCCCTCTGTCTTGAAATTAACATTCTCAGCAATGTGAAACAGTAATACTAATCTTTGGATCTTTGGGATATGTTTACAAACGAGTTAAAAGTGGACTCCAAAAATTTGGCTTAAGTATTAGCAATGCAACATTTACGGCAAAATACTGCAGTGGCAACGTTGGCATCAGTTCCTTTAAAGTGTGGAAGGAGTGAGTGAGAAGATAGGACAGAGGACGTCTATCATAAATGAGTGAATATGAAAAATAATAATGTTCATCAATATATTTATGCATGAAGTAGCAATAATGATATTATATTCTAACTATAAATCAAGCAATCATCCATCAAAAATGTGTTTATGAAAGGTTAACTTCCCAACACAACTTGGATGTTCTGACAGAATGTAGTCATTACATGTATTTCCAAAATTGTACAATGTAGTGTATTATCGCATAATATTGATATTGTACAAGTATATCATAATGTATTTTATGGAAATAAATAATTTGATAGTATATGTATCAAAAATTCAAAAAGGTCCTTGGAAATCTTCAGTCCCAAAGGTCCCCTCATATCATTTCCACAGAGGAAAACGCCTTAGAATTAGAGATATTTGTGAATAAAAGTGAGGGAGGGAAGAAGAACGTTCTCTTCATATATTAATATGTTGTGCCCTAACCCCTACACCTTGTCTCACCTGTACAGATTGGCACCGACCAAACTCTCGTGATAGAAGGTGGATGGTGTGATGTCATCGAACGCTCTGTAATTTTCATCCTTCAAGTAGGCAGGCGAACCCACAGTGAAATACTTGCCTACAACCTGCAGCCAATAGTATACAGTCTGGCAGTCAGGCAGGCAGGTAGGCAGGCAGGCAGGCAGGCAGGTAGGCAGGAAGGAAGGAAGAAAGGAAGGAAGGAAGGAAGGAAGGAGGAAGAAAGCAAGGAAGAAAGGCAACTGGTCATGTAGGAAAGAGTCAGTCAGTCAGTCAGTCTGACTGTTCGTCCGCCCACCTGTCTGTCTGTCTGTCTGTCTGTCTGTCTGTCTGTCTGTCTGTCTGTCTGTCTGTCTGTCTGTCTGTCTGTCTGTCTGTCTGTCTGTCTGTGGGAGGGACAGTTATTACACACTGAAATTAAGTTATTACTTATTTATTATATATATTTATATTTCTACACATAAAACAGTGTGTGACTGTGTAAAGTATAATAATGTCAGAGGTGGGATAAATTAAGGTTTATTTTTCATCATTATAACAACTGTCATCATCAAAACCATTATCGTCAACATCATCACCATCATCATTATTATTATCATCATCATCATCATCATCATCATCACCTCAGCAATCTGCTCGGCTGTGCAGTTGACCTCAGAGTCCACCCTGTACATCCAGCGGTAGAGGAAGAAGGAGGGCAGGATCCAGACAACACGTTTGTACCAGGCGCGGGTTCGATCCTCATTCTTCTCCATATGGTAAGCCTGGAACACACACGGGCTTCATACTTGGTCTGTCTGTCTGTCTGTCTGTCTGTCTGTCTGTCTGTCTGTCTGTCTGTCTGTCTGTCTGTCTGTCTGTCTGTCTGTCTGTCTGTCTGTCTCTTCACCAGCAAGCAACCTGGTCGTCTGCCAAAACATATTTCAATCTGTCCATCTGCTCATTAACTTATACGTCTATCTGCCTGTTTACCAATCTATCCGTCAATCAATCTGCTCATTAGTATATTCGTCTATTTCCCCATTAACTTATTTGTTTATCTATCTACTCACTAACTTATCCATCTAGCTACTTGCCCATTAACTGATGAATCTATCTATCTGCCCAGTAACTTATCTGTCCATCTATCTGCTCATCAATCTATCCGTCTGTCTCTCTGCCTATGAACATCTGTTTGTCTGTTTGTCCGTAAGCTGGTCAGTCAAAAGACTGGACAGACAGTGGGTTAATCGGAGTGGTGTCCCATCTATCAACGACATTGTATTTAAGCTGCAGTTGTGAAGGCTCAGTCTGATATTCCTGTGAACAGTNTGTCGTGTCTGTCCCGACTGTCTGACTAGATGTGTATAAGAGACAGATATTATCCTGGTCTAAACTTTTGATCGACGACCCCTTTTTTCCCCTCCCCCCCCCCCCCCNCCCCCTCCCCACTTTTTCCGCCTCTTTTTCTCCAGGGCAAAGTCAAGACGGTAACTTCCATAAAATAAACTCTCAAATTACGAACGACTTTTGCCATATCCCTAAAGGAGCTAAAGAGGACAGAAACATTTCTTGCCAAAGACCTCAACACTCATTGTCCTGTAGTGTGTGCCTCTGCTAGCTGCCTGTATAATCATGACAGTATCACAAAATACATCAATTTGAAGATTTATATATTTTTTTTTCTGATGTGAATACCCCAGGTGCCAAGTGCTACCAAAACAGTTTTGCACGTGTTTATATGTTATACTACAAATAAACACTGCTATCTCCATACCGAATCACGATATTGATCTGTAAATGTAAGTACACTGGGAGAAAAAAAACATCTCGTAAAATCTGGCCAAAATTTACCACGGTAAAAATTATCACCATGGTATACCCTGTTTTTATTGCAAGAGTTCTAGGCCTTGAATATTTCTGCACAATCTTATACATAAAGTTAAGGAATTATCGTCTCTTGACCGCCGAGAGAGGGCACTAGTGGTCTCATGGAGAAGCTATTGTAAATATCTTTGAGTAAATATTTGCTATTTTATGCATGCTTATATCTTATAACCAATATTTCAAATCAATCAGTTTTATTTTTTACAAAATGTTCCGCTGTTTTTCAGTTATGAACTTCACATGCCTGTGATTTACGGGGATTTCTATCTGTAAAAATGCCTGTTAACATGCCTGACGGTTCCTTTTTTTGCACACAGCGCGCAAACCGTTTAATCAATCGGCATGCGCAGATACAGGGGTGTGTCAGTTTCTCGACGTTGGTTATGAAATTTTGCCGGACTTCAAAATTTGAACTTCTTCCCCTAACCATTAGCATAAGCCCTTGGAATATTACCCTTAAATCATACATAAACCTATATCTTAACTAAAAAGCATTATTAGACTCCCGATACTGGCTCTAAGTACATCTGGTTAGTTGATCTCCTTCATGAGCCAAATTACAGGACATTCCCTGCCACAGTTTGGTTTAGGGGTAGGCCAGGATTAGTAATAGAAAGGAAACGAGAGAGAGAGTTCCTAGATTATGATAATGTCAAACTGGAGTATGACTCAAGTTTGCGTCTTTTCCTTACTCCTATCCTTAACCCTGACTTTTAGCCTAAACTAAGCTCTATAAGTGAGTAGCTTAGAATAGTGTGTGAACGACCGTGCCAGAATTTCTTGTTCAACGAGAGTTCTATGCAGTGCTGTTGGCAAAAAATGTAACCCTCTCTGTAGTGGGTGTGCGAACAAATTTTTAATGTCTTATCAATGCCGCTGTATAACACTGTCTACCATAATTACTTGCATATTGTGTGTAGCTGTGTGTATGTGTGTGTGTATATGTGTGTGTGTATATGTTGTGTGTGTGGGTGGGTGTATGTGTGTGTGTGTATGTGTGTGTGTGTGTGTGTGTGTGTGTGTGTGTGTGTATGTGTGCGTATGCGTGCATGCGTGCGTGCTTGCGTGTGTGTGTGTGTGTGTGTGTGTGTGTGTGTGTGTGTGTGTGTGTGTATGTGTGTGCGTGCGTGCGTGTGTGTGTGTGTGTCTGTGTGTCTGTGTGTTAATTTCAACTCTCACGTCAATCTGTGACCAAACTTACCGCACACATGATTCGTCTGGCCTTGTCTTCGTACACACTGACAATGATGATACGTGCGTCAATTCGCTAGAAACAGGAGAAAAAAAATGAGAAAAAGAATTCGAGGCCTTTGATTGTTATTTTGAAGGCATTTTTGTATGATCATGAAAATGATTCAATGTATTCAAACTGTTGGCTGTGGTGAGTAGTGAAGGCCTGGCTTGAAAACAAAGATGACATCTTTTTATTTATACTTTTTATTTATATAGCTCTGAAGTAATGCTGAGTCGCTCAGTGCTCAGTAAGTGCGTGCGTGAGTGAGTGAGTGAGTGAGTGAGTGAGTGAGTGAGTGAGTGAGTGAGTGAGATAGACAGACAAGAAGAGAGGGTGAAATATGGAAATTGTGAGGTGCTGGTTTACCTTGAGATTTTGCACACTTGAAGTCGGGTCGGAAGTAAACATCTCTGGACTGACTATCTCGATTCCTTCTTTCTTCAAGTCTTCCTTCACATATTCATCCAGCTACAAGTACAAAGTGTGAGCAACAGATGGTTTGGTTTGCCTAGGATTACATCTTTTATACCTGATGCACGTAAATCGCTCGTATTGACCTGAAAACCTCGTATTCCAGATCAATGCGATTTCGAGAAAAAGGAGAGTGCATGCAACCTCTTTATTAGCACTAGATAGAGCCCACGCAAAGTTTGCGGGTAGATAAGAAAAACATTGTTCATATTGCATAACAACAAGCCGCCGGCCGAGAATCCGAGTTTATTAAAGTTCACTCCACTGCTCACCCGTTGAGTGATTATTTGACAGAATCCAGTTGACTATTTTTGTCCAGCAATGAAAAAAATGGATTTTGATTTAATGTAGCTCGCCTTGCATCCATGACCTCGGCTACCTTGAGCGTGCATGAGATGAACAGAGTCACATTTTAAAAATGTCAAAGTATGTTTCCTCAAGCCAGACGTTCTTTAGAATGGGATAAAATTGCGGACCGAGGAATTCGGTCTCATAAAGCCAACGTGGCAAGCCTGGTATGCAACAACACACGGCACCTGGTCAGTAAGTGCAGGCTCGCTAAAAATAATCAAACGATGAAGCAGACCACCGATCAATTAATGATCGATGTGGGAAAATCCATTTTCTATAAATTCAGAGGCAGGAAATAGACTGCCCCTCGCTGCCATGACATTCCGTACGAGATCCAAACTTAGAAATAAAAACTCTTTATTGCTGACATAGATTCGACATATATATATACACCATCCTGCATGCCATGGACGGCCTCTGTTGTCACTGTAATGTTGTCACTGTATTGTTGTCACTATAATGTTGTCACTGTAATGTTGTCACTATAATGTTGTCACTGTAATGTTGTCAATATGTTGTCACTGTAATGTTGTCACTGTAATGTTGTCACTGTAATATTGTCAATATGTTGTCACTGTAATGTTGTCACTATAATGTTGTCACTGTAATGTTGTCAATATGTTGTCACTGTAATGTTGTCACTGTGATGTTGTCACTGTAATGTTGTCACTGTAATGTTGTCAATATGTTGTCACTGTAATGTTGTCACTGTAATGTTGTCAAGTCCACCAGTCTATAAAGTGGGCACCTGATCACAGACAGTGACAGAGAGCTACTGCTCATTGTCTATAAATGGCGGCGGCACTGGATGACCCTAGGGAGCTGAGAAAATATTAGAGTGATCTGATCTGGCGAGGTGAATATAGTGTGAAATCAAATGAGTGGGCATGAGCCTGAACATGAGAGTTATAAACCGTATTATTCGTATTACTGTTCTAATATTATGGCCGTCATGATGCAGACGGCGATCAATGATTAGTCTAAAAGAGGAAAATAATATAAAGAATAAAATGAAGACAAAAAGTGATATGTTCCGGCGATTACCATAATAATGATGATGATGATGATGATAATGATGATGGTAAGGACGACATGATGATGACGATGATGATGATTAAGGTTGATAATATCGATGAAGAAAATGATGACTAATCATAACGACACATAAACAAATAGAGACTTACAGTAGAGAACAGCTTGAAGTTTTCATAGATAATGTAAACCCTTTTCCAGCCCATTTCCTTGAATAGTTTGACTCTGCCCACGGTGAGGTTCTGTTCGGGTGTCATCACACGGAAAAACCAGGGGAAAATTTTTTGGTTGGACAAATGTGGAGACACAGCCGAGTAGGAGATCTAGGAAGTAGAAAGAGTCTCTATGTTGACATATGATGTGGTGGTCACAGCCTACAAATTAATGGTCTTATGCACCAATCATTTTGACGCCAGTTTTCGCTCACATCTACGTCAAATCTGGCGGGTGTGGAACTACAGATTCACGGCAATGGAGTCATAGCTTCTTCTCACAGCGGCTTCCTATTCACAAGATTGTTTTTTTTGTCTCACTGCAAACATGTCCCGTAATATCGTTGCTGATAAAGGAGTTGAGCTACTGTCCTTGGGAAGAATTCCAGGCTGAAAAGTTGAGCCACGTTTTGTTGTCTGCCGTCAGTAGGTCTACATCATGTATCATTCAAAGACTGGATGTTGTTGCTATTTCGTTAAATGACTTCAGCGCAGTAGCCCAAACTCTGTTTCTACCCCCTCCTCTGTCCCTCCAAATCCACTCCTACCCAACAATTCAACCCGCATCCCATGTCTGTTTTAACCTATCATACAATACAGTACAACCAGAGGCGAAGGGTCCATATAATCAAATAATCACTGATTACCAGCCAAAAATGCCGTTGGTCGACCTCGGCCTTCGTGGCAAGTTACCAAGAGCATCACCGAATCCTATTATTTGCTCTTTGTCAGGCCTATTCTTACTTTCTTACTTTGACCCACTTTCAGAACCTGATACCCCTCAAATTTTCTCTGCTCTATTCACTGATTATAAAGATAAAGAAGAACCTGGACACCCCTACAGCCAAATATGGAGTGGCCTCATAAAAAAATTCAACGAAAGCAAGGAGATTTCACCGGCCGGTTAAGGAGTGCCACTAATCAAGGTCTCCGCTTGATTT
>JAWQUT010001469.1:12957-25963 GCA_033807755.1 Ellobium chinense
TGCCTGCGGATTTTTTAAGTCCATACTCTGTGTTAAAATATCATACTGTAAACATCGAATGTGACTCTACGAACGGGTATTATAGCACTTTCGACTAATAGCACTTTCGACTAATAGCACTTTCGACTAATACCGCATGCGTAACTGTAAGTTACAATCATGTTCAACTTTGATTACCCTGTTGAAAAAATCACCCTTCGCCCCTGCCTACTCTAGAAAATTTCTGTCCCTGCCGGGGATCGAACCAGGGTCTCTCAGCTTGCAAGTCCGAGCGTGTTACTACACTACAGGGACGCTAACTTCACAGCAATTTAATTCTTAAATACCTACTGCCTGAATCGGTCCCTAACTTCCACGTGCGAACCTAGTGTTCACCCGTGACCCTAACACACTTCCCGACTGCTCACATACATGTATGTTGTCTGCTGTAGCTAACAGCTCTATTTCAAACTGTCATGTCCAGAATTCTCTGGCTTGTTTCAGATCTTATTCACACACAGACTCAACAAGACTTGATGCCGGGGACAAAGGTCCAGCGGAAATATCTTAAATGCCTACTTTTTCTCAGGGAAAAAAGTCAGCTGGAAAATAAGTCAACTCTACAGTGATTAAGAAATCCGATTTAGGAGGATCAAATGACGAGGCGACACAGAATTTTGTAAAGTTGGGTCCCTGATCTCAGGAAGTGGAAGGCAGTAAGCTCATGGTCAATAGTATACTAGTAATGAAAAAGAAAACATGGACTAGTTTCTTTGTTTTTTTTCAAAATCTTGCTTTGTTTTAATCAAAGAATAATACTGCTTATACTAAAACTTCAGAAAGCCATTGCTCGCGCCTATGAAACAATATGGGAATTCAAACGCCTTGTTTAAATATTTGTATCGTAACAATAATTTATGACAATCTGCTTTTTGATACCCTTTTTGAAGTGCATTTTTGTGTTGTTGTAATTCTGCAAGAACCAAACAGAGACATATCCTGTTTCGTGGCAGCGGCAGTGCATTCCAAATCCAGTGTTCTAGCTGTGAAATCACTCACTTGCAAGCATTTATCATAGCAAGGACAAACAGCACGAACGGGTTAAACTACTGTACATGTATTAGTCTAACCGGCACAACAGTTACCCTGGATTTTTGACGTCAGAACGCGCTCAAAGCACAGAACAGTGCCAGTAAATTGGATGTAAATACTGTTATTACTCCATTTATACGCCCAGTAACAAATTTCCTTCGTCCGACCTGTTTTGTCCTGGTATAAAATGTCACGGCATTTTATCAGTTTGTCAGCTTTGCCCGTTGCAGTGGAGTCATCGTGTGTGTCAGTGTGATAACAGTTATAGCAACACTTGTTGAGTTACTAGTGGCTATGTTCTTGCGTGCATTCGTGCTTAGGTGGTAGTGGCAGTAACTAAAGATCTGAAATAGTGGTTGTAGTAGTAGTAGCAGTGATAGTAAAAGTAGTAGTGGTAGTAGTAGTGGGAAAAGTAATAGTAGAAGTAGTAATAGTAGTAGCAGTAAAAGTAGTAGTAATAGAAGTGGTAGCAATTGTAGTACCAGGAGTGAGTAGTAGTAGGAGTAAGTAGTACTAGTAGTAGTAACATTAGTACTAGTAGTACTCTGGTAATAGTAGTGTTAGCAGTAGTAGTAGTAGGAGTAAGTAGTAGTAATAACAGTAGTAGCAGTAGAGTTAGCGGTCATAGAAGTAGGTCATAAAAGTGGTTGTTTTAGAAGAGACAGTTTCGCCTATCACATTACTCACAGTGGTATTATTGTATATTATGGTACTATAGAGAATAAAGTATTACTTGAGAGTGATGATGGACAGCGGATGTTGGTAGTAAGAGAATAAATTGTAGATGTAGTAGTAGTAGCAGTAATGACAGTCAAACTAAGGGCAGCCTATTAGTAGATCTACTGGAAATGGAGTAAAATAAGCAATAGAAATAGTATTTCTATTGATAAAGCTAAATCCGTTTAATCGCAATATTTTTCATAGCAAAATTCCATTAGCGTCGACAACAAAAGGCGCCATAAAATGTCAGCCTTTTCCACTCCCAAATAAAGTTGAAGTTGAAGTTATATTACGGGGACTGTACAGATTTAAGAGAAGAAGTAATAAAAATAATACATGTAGTTGTAAATGGAGTGCCAGATTATGATAGTAGAATAAAAGTAATATTTGTAAATGGAGTGCCAAACTATGATAGTGGAATAAAAGTAGTATTTGTAAATGGATTGCCAGACTATGATAGTAGAATAAAAGTAGTATTTGTAAATGGAGTGCCAGACTGTGATAGTGGAATAAAAGTAGTATTTGTAAATGGATTGCCAGACTATGATAGTAGAATAAAAGTAGTATTTGTAAATGGATTGCCAGACTATGATAGCGGAATAAAAGTAGTGTTTGTAAATGGAGTGCCAGATTATGATGGCGGAATAAAAGTAGTAGTAGTGATAGAAGTGCTTGCAGTAATTATAGCAGTTCTTCTATCATAAATGCACATTGCTCTGTCTGCAGAGTCACAAGTCTAGATCTAGATCCATCTTCCAACAGCCCAATGGCGATTGTGGAATTGGTCTCTGCTTTGGCATTGATCTCCTGCCTGCAAGGTACCTTCAATCTTACCACCATATACGTCATACTGCTATTTATATCTTTGTCTTTTGCCAGTCCTGATACGGAGTGAAATGACTAGTACACCTTAGAGAACATCTGGCTGTGGCTTCTACAGTGTATAAATGTTTTTTTCTTCACTCTGTTGGTTTTTAATAATTTTTATTACTTTTTCTTGCATTATTCAAGTTTGTTCATTAACTGTTTGTTTGTTTGTTTGTTTGCTTGTCTAATTGCTTGTACGTTCTATGCGTATATCTAAGTTTCTGTGGAAGTCATGTCCGTCGAATTCTTCCTGTCATTGTATTTATCTGTTCTCGGCTTTACAGCAGTTCTTTTAGCTTTTGCTGCTGTTGTTCTACTTTTGTTCCACTGTTGTCCACTGCTACCGTATTTCAGTGTTGCTCCACTGTTGTTCTACTATTTCAATATCTGCAACATTTTTCTTATCTCCTGTTCACTTTTCTTCATCGTCCTTCTATCACTCAAAATAGTAGAATGAATTACTGTCCCATCTGTGAGTTACCACTAGTACCAGCTTACACGGTAGTTTCTAACCTCAACACTAGGAGTGTTACAACGGGTGCTGCTATTGGTGGTGCTGCTATTGGTGGTGCTGCTATTGGTGGAGCTGCTGTGAGGGTATGGAACTGATTACATCAACACGGCCATTGTTTTTATTATGTTTTTTGCTGCTGCTGCTGCTACCACTATATCTACTAGTACTATTACTGCTACTAATACTACGATTACTTCTTCTACTACTACTACTACCTCTTCTCTACTACTACTACTACTACTACTGCTATTACTACCACTACCACTACCGTCACCAGCACCAAAACCACTACCACCACCACTGTCACTACCACTACTACGACAACCATTTACAAGCCTTTACCAAGTATCAAATAATTAACAGCTGTCACTACAGCACTGGGTTACGGGATGAACAAAAATGTTCAAGATCTTAGACAGGATCTAATCTTGAAATGATTTATTTAACTCCTCGACTTTCTGTCTGCCTTTTTACTGTATTTTTTTCTTCTGTCCAAAGTGACCCAGTTGGGGGGCACTGAGTTGGCTTACTCCCAGATAATGTGGTCCATTTTAAGAGACGCCCCTCACCCAAATATGATCCCCATCCTTGAGGACGGAGAAGCCGTGAAGGTTTGGATTCTTTCATTATACAACAGATGTCTTTAGTATGTCGGCATTTTTCATCTAATTTTGCTTCTTTCTTTCCCTTAAGTTCTAGTCTAGTCATTCTCAAACTGATTCACTTCAACCCTCTCATTATCACGCTCAAGTGCCATAAAATCCTAACTCAAACACAATAATAATAATAATAAAAGTGATAATGATAATGTAATAATGATCATCATAATAATAATGTTGTTTATAATTCTTGTATCAGCTTAACGCCCTCTCAGTGAGACGTCACACAATTATACTATCCAGCCGGCCTGATCACTCTATGATATTCTCAACTCCCTGGGGAGCATACAGTGCCGCTGTCATTTTCAGGCATTGATCACTAGCATTGTGATAAGATATCTCACTGCCTATAGCCAAGTACCCATTTTACATACAGGAATACAGAGGAAAATAGAAGGACATGATAATATTATCTCAAAGATTTACTACATGATCGTAGTCTGGAATTGGACGAACGATCTTTTGATCGCCTTGTAACTCTGCTGGGTGTGTCTTGGGTTCTTTTTCTCCAGGTCACTGTGGGCTTGGACCTAATGCAGCTACTGGAGGTGAACAAGGAGAGCAACGAGCTGGAGGTTCTGGTCTGGCAGACGATGACGTGGAGGAACCCGGCTTTGTCCTGGGATCCACGAAACACCAGCTTGAGAACCGTCAATCTCCCAACGTCTTCCGTATGGATGCCGGACCTTACTGTCTACAACAGGTATCATTACTGTTAAGATGGTTCCAATAGAATAGAATAGAATAGAATAGAATAGAATAGAATAGAATAGAATAGAATAGAATAGAATAGTAGAAACCTTTTCCCATAGTAACTGCGAACTTGTATGACCGGACAGCAGTCTGTAGAGGGTCCCTAGTCGACTGCATTTCGAGGGCAAGACGGCGCTCACACAAGTACTGGTATACATACAAGTATTGTTTTCTCCGTCATAGATCTATTCTAAAGTCCTCCGACAAAAGGGTGCACGCCAAACTCATTTTTCCACATATTCATGATCTGTATGTCAGTCCTGATCTTTCAACGAAACGGTTTTACAAAATTTTGAACGTCAAAGATATAGTACTAGAAATAAGAGAAGACGTTTGTTGAGGCAAAGAGCCACATTCTAACAGAACCATTCAATTTTCTCAAGCAAAGTTCTGGCAAAGATGAGCCTTTCTGTCGGAAGAAGTTGGTATTGGCCTTGTGTATTGTGTACTCCCATGGAATAGGCCAACGACTGAAACCAAGTTATTACAGATTCTTGATCCGCTCATGACACAGAAACATCTAAAGAACATACAAATGGAAGAAAAGTTTTAATTTTTTTCCCGCGCTGACCATCTGTTGTTCTGTGCTAGGCCTGTAATTCTGTTTTCAATTTAAGGTCAAATATTTCGGCATTTTGTCCTTCATTCACAGGTCCAGTTCCCGAAGAGTAAGGTCCCATGGGGCAAATTCTGATATTTTGGGAAAATGTGGTCAGTTTACTTTATTTTGGTTGGACCTATGTTTTCATTAGTGCAGTCTTTCTTTCTGAGGAGGAGAAGGCAAAGGCGAACGAGTCTCCCCCGATGTTAGGAAATGAAAATAGAAGGATATTGTTACAAGTAGCAGTTCTAGCCTTAAATGTCAATGGCCTTGTTAGATTTAACATTTGACGACACAAAATCGTTCGACTAACGATGTGAAGCTGGGGATGCTACAGCTACAACTTTGAGTTTAGAGAGCAGCTTACAAAGTGTATTGAACCTATATGGGTTGTTTTGTTGTTTTTTTTAATAGCAAACTGAATTACAGGTCTGTAATCTGTAGTGCTATAACTTATACCTCAACAGCGTTAAGAGACCCGAAGTGACCTCCCCTGAATTGGTTGTCGTATCACCTGATGGTTCTATACTGTATGTGCCTAGTCTGCGCCTGCGCTTTTCCTGTGACCTTCGCAACGTAGATTCACCTTCAGGGACCAACTGCACAATAAAGTTGGGCTCGTGGACGTATTCAAGCATGCTTCTGTCCCTTGGTGACATCGACTCTAGTGGTGGTTTCACCCTGATGAACTACACCCCCCATGCCAAGTACAGTGTTCTGCAAACCAGCGCCGAAAAGGAAGTGTTACACTACGCCTGCTGCCCCGAATCTTACGAAGATTATCGATTTACTATGACAATAAAAGAAGACACCGGAATTTTTCCCTCACTTTTCTAATTTTGACCAAAAACTATGTTGCTAGAGCAATAAAATGATGACTTTAAGCTGCACTTTCTCAGAATCATTGTGTTATTTCATCTGAACAAACTTTAGATGGTACATAAACTATTTGAACAGAAAAAAAAATCAGGAGTTCATTTAAACATGTATTTTGTTCCGTGGGTAGAAGCTCTGGGCAAAGGCTGAGTTTTGTATCCAGCTGACTGCTTTCTTGTCAGTAAAACGTCTAGACGAGACTGACAGCGTTTGGCCGGATTCGATATTCATTGTATGTATTAATAATAAATAAAATTTCAGTTTATAAGTTTTGTGTCCAGGCTAATGCCCGCTCATGCGACATCACGTAGCAGGCTTGATCACTTTTTCAACTCCCTGGGGAGCATTTAGTACTGCTGCCACTGATCATTGGCATTCTGACAATAGTTTCCACTGCCTATAGCCAGGTATCCATGTTACAAACAGGTTGACTGCGGAAATTGTGAATAAAATGCTTCGTCAAGGCATTTACAACATAACTGCTGTCTGAACTCAAACCCACGACATTTACATCTTGAGACCAACGGCATAATCATTTGGCCACATAGGGTGCCGCACTTGCCCTTAACATCAGGAAATTTCATATCCTTCGCCAGGAATCGAACGTTGGGCCATTCAGCAAACGAACTGAATGTGCTATCGCTATACCATAGGAATGGTATACTAACAGCCATTTTAAATAAATATTTTAGAGGCTGCCATTGTAATGCACAAGAATAAAAGTGCTGGGTAACAATATTACATGGTCTGGGAAAACGCCAGCGGAAGCCAATCACTGTTTATAGTTTGGAAATAAAATTTCGAGACTTCACTGCTCCTGATTGCTCCTACTATTCTCTTAGAAAATTGTTGATCTCGCTTGATATCTTCTTCCTATGGCATGTGAATATAATTATCTGCTGTGTGCTATTCACTTGTGGAATGCTGATAACATTTTAGAACGAGATGTTTGTATTCAGATGTTGTGACTGTAGGTCTGACTCGTCGCTTGGATGGCCTTGGCTGCTTGAGAACAAACACCAAAAGTCCAATATTGTGCGGGAGGGAAAGTTCACTATTGTCTCTTTTTTCTCAAAATGCATTTAGTTTGACCGTTGTTCGGAAGTTGGGTTCCGGTGGTAAATGCGGTGTCATGTATGATAAGAGTTCTTTCTATCAATTGCGCTTTTTGTCACCGCCATTTCTTGCTGCTAAAGTCCAACATTGGCTCAGATCAAGAAAGAGCAGCAGCTTTCACGTTACTGATATATTATTAAGTTCCTTAAACAAGTTTCTACAGTATTCCCATTAGTGTTTTTATAGGTGAATTACTTAATATATTTTGTAGTTTCCCATCGTATCACAAAATTGTTGAAGCTGGAGGTCCGAAGTTTTGACACAACATGCATGACATTTCTGGCATCCCGAAGATTTCGGTTTGAGTGGGGTTTATTGAAGTATTGCATGCAAGCGACAGTTTGTGTCATGTGAATAACAGTAATGTTAGGATGTCAGAAGATGCAATAAAGAGAAATCTATAATATCATGATGTATGAGTGTCAACGACTTCACGTCTCTGTCACATGCTTTTGGAATTTGACCTATTTACATGAATTAAGAATGTTCTTATCTGCAGCCCTCTGATTCCCTGGTGCAGTTATATACACACAGACATACATATCAAACATACATACAAATAATACATACATATCATACATACATACATACATACATACATACATACATACATACATACATACATACATACATATTATAATACACACAGACATATAATACAGTACCTTCAAATAGAAAATGAAAACTCATTTTAGGCTTTCTATTTCACCATCATACTATTATAAAGCTAAGAGATTGAATTCATGGCTATGTATGTTTGGTCCTCTCTGATCCTATCACGAAGGGCCGTCTCATTTTTTTAGAGGGAGTTGTTTTTACTTGGCAAAGCCAGCTGGCTGTGACTAATGCGGAAGCGACAGGAGACAATGCACTGACTTGCAAGTGGTCTTTGCTTTACCTATAGGCCTATCTCTGCCTCATTCATTAGCATTTAGCTCACTGTTGATTCTTGCTACATCCTTCCCCGACACAAGGAGGGTCCCTCAGAGATCGCATGTAACAGGAAGTTAATTTGTGCCAACGGCAAAGTTGAAACTACAGATGAATGCTGCCATCGTGTGAGTTTCCGATCATGGTTGCCTCACTTTTTTTTCGAGCGGAGCCATATCGCATATATGAAAAAGAGCTTTAAAAAAAGAGTCAGACCATAAACGGAAAGGCAGAGAGGAGTGAAAGTATTTTTGGTATAGGAAAATCAAGCCTGTTGGAGCCAAAAAGAGGTAAAGAGCAGTCGTTTATTTGGGAACCAGGGCAAGACTGGCAACTGAGAGATCGTAACTTGTACATTGTCTGCCTCTCACAAAACATCTAAGATCCACTCACAAGGTGTCTGAACTCTGCCCATTAGCTTTCTCAGACTAGCGAAACAATGAAACAAAAACGCACCATTTGTTATGCCTTTATATTTCGTTACACACTTACTTACACTCATGAACTGTTTTCCTCAAAGCGGAGTGGCATGGCGGCCTTAACTATCTACTTGGGAAGATTTTATAATTTATTGTTTTTTAAACAAATTCTTGTTTAGGTAGAGCTTCCAATAATCGCCAGTTGTTGTTTTGATTTGCTGAAAGAACAGTTGAGATTCTTCTCTTGGTCAGAGTTCAAAGGTCAAACAAAGATTGCTGTACTTAGATGTGGGTCACCGTGGGTCAGAGTGTCCTGGATCCAGCTCTGGCACTGGAAGATCTGAAACTGGGACACAATTATTTCTCGGCACGACTACCCATTATCCACATACATGTACGTCCATTCGGGAACAACAGGAAATGATAATAATGGTAACATTTCAATGCCCCAACCATCTCGTTATTACCGAATTCCGCTGTAATCACTATTTCATATATATAAATATGACAAAGTATTACAATATTTAATATTTATTTATTCGCGTTGGGTTCACAGTGAGGTCAGTTTCAGGGGAATTATGAGGCTGTACAGCTGAGGGCCAGTGACTATGCCCTATCATCACAGGCTCCACATAATTATTATTTCTGCTATAATAGACACCTGCAAACCGTAAAAAAAAACAACTTTTTTAAAAAAAAACGTGTATAATGTATGTCTTAATTAATAAGTAGTATAGATTGCATTAATTACAGACACATTTCAGGAAGGGGCGGGGGAGAGGTGAATTCACAAGCACGTAGTGAACCCCTACCTCCCCCNAGCCCCCCACCCCTCGCGCCTTCTCATTCCCTAAATCAGCACATGCCTCATTTAGTACTTGGAAGATTTTCACCCAAACAATCAACTATGGGGGTCAGGCTGTTGGACTTTCCTTCAAGTTTGTGAAAAATCAAATGGCAAAGAGGAACTGAAAGACAGAAAGAAAATTCAAGCTGGGAGTTCGTTACCTTTGGAGACTACCACAGACATTCCCATCCACTGCTCTCAGCCTACAAGTCGAACAACAAAATGTTTACAGCACATGAAAGGGAATTTAAGCATCAACCTCGTGTTAAGAATTGTAGGTGTTGTCAAAATACATGTAATGTTCATCTAATTTTCATCTAACATCCATGACTTTACAAATCGACTGTTTACGGAGTGAAGCCTAAAACACGTTCCCCTCACTCCGTTTGAATACAAAATGGCTTATAAATTGTAAATAATGAACTTTAACTTACCGATAACGTCCTATAAACAATTGGACTATCAAAGTTCCTAATCTACACGTAGACGTCTAAGTTTTTAAAAGTATATTTCATTGACACCTTCCATGCAAATTTGGTGATTTTGTCCAGCAGTTTTGCCAGATTTCTTCGTCATGCCAGCTGAGAATGCCTGATATATATAGAGGATCTGTAATGAGTGTTTGTTTGATAATAATACAGTATAGCCTTGTATTTCTGTCCTTATTTTTATGTTGTACCACAGTTTTGATTGTGCAGAATCATTTCAAGCTTTGAAAATGCTATTTATACTCTTTATTCTCCTAAACTTCTTGGTGTCCTCTTTCTTTTCTTTTCTTTTCTTTCTTTCTTTCTTTCTTTCTTTCTTTCTTTCTTTCTTTCTTTCTTTCTTTATTTCATTCTTTCTTTCTTTCTTTGTTTTCTTCCTTTCTTTCTTTCATTCGTTCTTTTTCTTTCTTTCTTTTTTTCTCTCTTTCTTTCTTTCTTTCGTGTGTATGTACTGTATGTATGTATATGTATGTGTGTGTGTGTGTGTGTGTGTGTGTGTATAAAGCGCGTAGAGGCTGTTTTGAAGATGAAAGCTATATAAACGCAATTTATTATTAGGTTCTTTTCATTCTCCATTGAGATATTTTACACTTGACCTAGTTATGCATTGTTCTCCAAGATGAGCAGAATGATGATATGTTGTTGTTGTTGTTGTTGTTGTTGTTGAGGATGTGGTCACCTGAATGACGTGCATGTATTTCTCAGCACATTGGCCATCACTGTATGACCGGTACTCGCAATGACCATTGGACATTTCAAACCATAGTCTAGACTATTGAACAGAAAATGAGTCCAGTGTAACGCTAATACTGTACTGACAAGTGATATGATTAGTGCTGGACTCTTGTGTAATATTTGTGCATTATAAACACCTTTCACCTAACAAAGAGTTTCTTTTTATTGCTGACTTGAAGTGATGAATGAAAGAGATGGAATTTCTTATTCTGTTTGGATTAATCTAATGGAATACCTGTGAACAAGAAGTGGACAGGTGAGAGGGAATCAAACAAAGCATCACACACACTGTCGTAAAATGTAATTTCAAATCGTGGGAAGATGAAATGATTATTTATTCATATCAACAATAATATAATATCTACAAACGTTGAATAAATGAACGGCCAGTAACAGCTCTATTAAAAATCAGAATGGAATTTAATTTAATATTAAATACTAATTCGCATCAAATATACAGGAAGAAACATTTGAATTACTTTAATATTATGGTCGAGACACTTTCACACCCCAGAATCTGACCAGATTAGTTGTACATAGTCTCATATTGGTGGTGGACACATCAATGTTTAAATATAGTACAACAGAGATTCTGTATCTTGGGAGCAGCCTTCACTCATCACGTCAATGGTAGGATGGATATTAGTGGTAAAACACCTGTATGTTTAGGATACCTCCAAATTACCAAAATTAATCTCCCTTGAAGAAGACCATCAAGAATAAGTCTTCCCAAACTTCCAGATAGCCTAAAAATGTATAAAGTATTTTTCCTTAGATAAAGAAAGTCTGTGATTTTTTTTCTATTGTTTTCAGGAAACGTCGACGATTTCCAATCCATGTTNTTCGTGTGTATGTATGTATGTATATGTATGTGTGTGTGTGTGTGTGTGTGTGTATAAAGCGCGTAGAGGCTGTTTTGAAGATGAAAACTATATAAACGCAATTTATTATTAGGTTCTTTTCATTCTCCATTGAGATATTTTACACTTGACCTAGTTACTGCATTGTTCTCCAAGATGAGCAGAATGATGATATGTTGTTGTTGTTGTTGTTGTTGTTGTTGAGGATGTGGTCACCTGAATGACGTGCATGTATTTCTCAGCACATTGGCCATCACTGTATGACCGGTACTCGCAATGACCATTGGACATTTCAAACCATAGTCTAGACTATTGAACAGAAGATGACTCCAGTGTAACGCTAATACTGTACTGACAAGTGATATGATTAGTGCTGGACTCTTGTGTAATATTTGTGCATTATAAACACCTTTCACCTAACAAAGAGTTTCTTTTTATTGCTGACTTGAAGTGATGAATGAAAGAGATGAAATTTCTTATTCTGTTTGGATTAATCTAATGGAATACCTGTGAACAAGAAGTGGACAGTTGAGAAGGAATCAAACAAAGCATCACATACACTGTCGTAAAATGTAATTTCAAATCGTGGGAAGATGAAATGATTATTTATTCATATCAACAATAATATAATATCTACAAACGTTGAATAAATGAACGGCCAGTAACAGCTCTATTAAAAATCAGAATGGAATTTAATTTAATATTAAATACTAATTCGCATCAAATATACAGGAAGAAACATTTGAATTACTTTAATATTATGGTCGAGACACTTTCACACCCCAGAATCTGACCAGATTAGTTGTACATAGTCTCATATTGGTGGTGGACACATCAATGTTTAAATATAGTACAACAGAGATTCTGTATCTTGGGAGCAGCCTTCACTCATCACGTCAATGGTAGGATGGATATTAGTGGTAAAACACCTGTATGTTTAGGATACCTCCAAATTACCAAAATTAATCTCCCTTGAAGAAGACCATCAAGAATAAGTCTTCCCAAACTTCCAGATAGCCTAAAAATGTATAAAGTATTTTTCCTTAGATAAAGAAAGTCTGTGATTTTTTTTCTATTGTTTTCAGGAAACGTCGACGATTTCCAATCCATGTTTTCCTTTCTCTTGCTCTCCTGGAGGTCTTTCAGAAAAGGTTTTAATATATACTGGATAACTTCCCTTGTCATAGGTGATATCGAAACTTTCTTTACTGCACATTGATTCAGCAGGGATTTTTTTTTTTTTGGACCACAACGGTCATCTCTCACACAGATAGTATAAACTTTACTTATCGCCACTGTCATGCATCAGCCCATCAGTCTTAGACATGTAAATAAAATGTTGGAAGCAGAACAGTTGACCTTTTCGAAAAGCATAAAAAAAAACAAAAAAACTTTCCACGTGGTCAAACTAGGCCAGCCTATCTTCTTTTCACTTCCTTAGCAGCTTTGTTATCTAATGACAATCTTGTTTTCCAGTCACTATGAGCTTTTACTCAGTCAGTCCTGGTTTCATGTCTCCCTGCCAGACCATAACAAGGACGAAATTGTTT
>JAWQUT010001470.1:0-11705 GCA_033807755.1 Ellobium chinense
GTCATAGAAAATTTTATGTATGTAAGCATTTAAATAAACATTACAGTCATGCTGATATCAAACAACACTTCAGGTGCATCAGCTTTAGAAGAAAACACATAAAACATGTGCATTTGAAAGCACATTACTAATTTACGTGACAGCAGTTAACAAACGTGTACCAATATGACCGTGTGAACATTTAATTTAAGGGAAAGCTATGAATCACAGTAATATTAATGACCATTTAATACTGATCAGTTAGTGGAAAGAAGACGTTGATTACACGTGGCAAGACTACAGTCTTCGTAGAGCAAGACGTAGTAGATTTTAATCACCATTGACAAACAAATAAACAAACAATCAAATAGACGTCCCGTTGAAATTCACCTCCTTGTTTATGAGTACTGTAGTGATTTTCCCCCATGCGTCATCCCATTCAGCAAGGGCGATAACCCAGTAATTACTTTTTGCATTGTCTTCCTTGCCCTCGCCCTCCAGACTTCACATGGTCATGTCAGTTTGTGCTATGGCTCAACTAGTCCATGCCCTCCGGCATCCCTATTTTATGGCCCTGTTACATGAAGTTTATTGCTGGTCAAACTTAGACTAAAGCCCTACAATTTAAGACTAGTTTGGTGAGAATGGGTGGTTTGGTTATTTTATTACATGTATGTGAAGTGTCCTGTTCAATTAAGGTCACCCCTACCCCAGCAGATTCACCTTAAGGTTATTCCATTATCTCTCAGTCTTGGTAGAAGATATTTATATGGATGGAAAGACCTTGTCGCCCCGTTTAATTTGATATATAATTTATCACACTTGATCACATTACTGAAGAGTTACAAGCTGTTGTTATGCTTAACTAAAGCACTATTCCACTAAAATTAAGTGGTTTTCCTACGTGGAATGTCAGAATTGAGATCAGCTCATGACAAATTTGAAAGATGTCTTTAAGACGATGGAAATTGTCAATGTCAATCTCATAAAACTGTATTACATTTAAGGAGAATTTTGTTTTTCATCACCTCTTTCTCCATCCTTCCACTGCCTGTCCCCCCTCTCAGTACTACTCAAACTGCCTTATATATATATACAAGACTAACACCCCATTTTACAAATGGGCAGGCAGGCAACGCACCAACGGCGAAAGAATACCTAGCGCACCGAAAGGCATTATAGACGAATGCATTAGACTCCGTGAAAAAGTTGGACGATTGGCGAATCGGGTGGATTGAAAAGATCTATCGGAGATTGTACAGTGTATTTCGTTGCTATACACATTCTTTTTGTAAAAATAGGGTAAAGAAAATAAAGAGGACTGATGTGTATAGTTACCTTTTGTGTATTTTTCTACGAATTTAGGTGAAAACCATATGTTTTTACGTTACGTAGTTCTCAAGAAATTTGTGACACAAATTTGGCTGAAGCGGTTTATTAATATAGATATTATATACCTATGGGGTTGCCCGGAGTGCAGTGATGTTGCAAACCCAGAACAATGAACAATATATATATATATATATATATATATATATATATATACAGTATATATTTTTTGTTTATGACAGTGTGATAAGAAATTGATATATTGCGTTCATTCACAACAATTTCGCGTTTTAAAATGAATTCCTCCACCCAAAATTAGGCCTTAATCAATAATAATAAACTGATCAACGTCTGTGCCATGTCATGGAGTCTCTTGCTCCCATCCTATTCTCTCCCTACTCTTCTCTCCTCTTTATCCCGTCTTTCTTTTGTCTTTTGGGCCCAATGACCCCAATCCTTCTCCCTGCATTGCAAGATACTAGGCCTAGGAATGCCTCGGTGGAGGAGGGGGTGTCTTTTTTTTTTTTTTTAATACTGACGGCGCGAGTTCAGATCGAGTTTGCCCATTCGCATTTTTGTTTTTGCATTTTGCACAGGGTTTCTTTTTCTGAAAAAAAAGGGGGGGGGGGATTTCAGCGTAATCTAAATGAGGTTAGTCCGTTGTCTGTTACATGCCGCAATTTGGAAGCTAAGGCCTAGCCCATGTTTTAATACACGTTTGCTTGTCATGTAGGCCACAGTACGTCTGTGTACTCGGATACGTCTACATTTGTTTAGTTTGATATCGAATCAAAACCGCCCACCATCACAAGGCGTTGAATGGATGCCAGCCGGTGAAATTGGCTTCTCTGACAACGTAAGTGGTCGTGTCATCAATCGTTTTAGTGCAGTATGATTTGGAGATGCAGACTTGATGAGACTCCATTTATAATAATCGGTCAACTTTAGACCGTCGCCGGAGAGCTCATCCGCCGTGTTGTGTAAGACTGCACACAAATGATCTGCTAACGTCACGAATCCGATTTTTTTTTTCATCTAGACTAGTCTAGACTAGTCTAGATCTAGTAGGCTAGTCTCTAGACTAGACTAGTCTACATCTTCTAGTCTAATTAAAAATCTAAGATTTAGATGAACGGCACGGATCCCTTTAAGAGCTCTGTCATCAGACAGCAGTTAAGGGGTTCAGCTACAGGAATTTCCAAATTCCATAGTTTTAAATCTGTTGGCATGGAACTTTTTGATAACACTCAGTATTCTAGTATGATAAGAAATGAAGATTTTTAGGTCTCATCTCTTAAAAAAAAAATTGTATGTCAATATTTTCAAGGCAAATCAACTATTTTGTCTCCTGCTGAACCCCTTAAGCGGAATCCAGCCTCATATAATTTAAAGGCCATTCTCTTGGTGCAGTAACCTGCAAATCTGTTGAAAACGACATACAATGCATCAGTGGGAAACAAATAATCTAGATCTAGGGAAGCAGGAGTGGTATGAAGAATGGAGGCATTGTCAGCGTCTCCGTTACTGTTGGGCCTCAGCGCAAGCTGAACCACAGATGTGAGCTGAACTTAATCATCTCCCCCTGAGGCCCTCAGGTCTTTGACACCTGTTGTTTTTGCTTCTGTTGGCCCTATTAACATTTTGTGTTATTCTATATATACCACTGTGATTTGGAGAAATTTCTTCCATGAGGTTAAAGTACTTCTTTTGCCCGATCTTTTAACGGGAAGAAAGGGGGGGTCAACGCCCAAAATTTTTCACAAATTAATGTCTTTCGAAAAAGATCACCTCAAATTCTGATTTGGTCCCCAACTTTTCATTTGGCTGGTTTTGACCACATGCAAACACATACGCCTACACATTTTTTTTTTTTTAAGTAGAAGGCTCAAATTGTACCTGAAACTTTAAAATTGGATGCTTTACTTAGATCACAGGTCATTTTACATATTTCTACACCCTAACACTTGCTTCTTTAATGACAGAGGATGACATTTCTGTGGTGAGGTATATTTGCAGAGGGACACAGAAAATTTTGAATAGTCTCACTCACTGAGATGAATTGGATGAGGTGTTGATAGCCTTTGTTAGTTCCCTAGAGAAATATGCAACTTACAGCTGTCAAGCACATTCATTTCCCTACAAAATGGTACCAATGTTGCTGCAATATCTGTCTTAGATCATTCTTATGGCCCAATTAAGAGTTTGATACCTCTCAAAATAGCCAATTCTCTTGATGACATACCCTATGCTACTTTGAAAGTTCCCATGAACCTACAACTCAACCCTAAAATTTTGCCATTGTAGCCTATTTGGAAGGGAAATAGTAGGGAATGATCAGAGAGGAGTGACCTGGGGGTGATTGGAAGGGAAGGGGAAAAGTGATCCCCTCTTGGCTGGTCATTATTTCCTTGTAAACACCTTGGCATGAGCAGGAAGTTTTTTGTTGACCATATTTGCAACCCTTAATGATAAAATTCACTTGTAACCACACATTTAAAACCTAAAAGTGATTATATTGGCATTTCTTAAAGGGTGATTGTGTTTTTGATTGGGGAAGAAGCTCTGGAGAAACAAACGTTTGGTGCATCTGCCCAAAAAAATTTAAAGAAAATGCAGCTTCCTTTGGCAATACCATGTGAGCCTATGGGGGTGGGCTGAGAAGGGGTGGGTTGGTGATTTTTCTTAAGGGTAGGGATGGGGTGGGCTGGGTGGATGTAGGGTTTGTGACTCCTATTTGAAGGGCAAATCACTCATAGTGTTCAACCCAATTAATCCGCTAATATATAAAATCCCCTTTTTTTTGGGGCCCTGCCAGCCAGTGTTAGGGTGTAGAAATGTGTAAAATGACCTGTGATCTAAATAAAGCATCCAGTTTTAAAGTTCCAGGTACAATTTGAGCCTTCTAGATAAAAAAATAAAATGTGTAGGCCTACGTATTCGCACGCGGTCAAAACCAGCCAAATGAAAATTTGGGGACCAGATCAGAATTTGAGGTGATCTTTTTCAAAAGACATTTGTGAAAAATTTTGACCCCCCTTTTTCTTCCCTTTAAAAGATTGGGCAAAAGAAGTACTTTAACCTCCATGGAAGAAATTTCCCCAAATCACAGTGGTATATTTGGAAACACAAAATGTTAATAGGGCCAAAAGAAGAAAAAACAATAGGTGTCAAAGACCTTCAGCACAGCAAGGGACACCACTCCAGGAATTCCTGGGAAATGGTTCTTACTGTGTAGTCTTACCCTTTTATATTAATTTCTTGATATGTTGTGTATTGCAGAATGGCAGATATAGGGAATGGAAGTGTGGAGCCAGAAGGTACTGAGCTGCAAGATGGGAAGTCACTCCCTTCACCAGATGCTGAGAAAGATGTGGACAAGGAAATTAGCTTTAGACAGCGCTGGGAAGATCCTCATTATAGAAACAGAGTCATTCACTCACTATGCCTTGCACTACCTCTCCTCACATTGGTAAGTATTTCAATTCCCATTGTAATAGTTTCACTGTAACATCGAGATGCCTGCCTAGCAAGCTGAATTGGCATTTACACTCCTGTCACAGCTTGGATTGCAAAGATCAATCATAGGCTCGAGCTCTTCAAGATCTTAATTAAAAAAACAATAATATAGGTAGAATGGCCCAAGGGTTGACACAAACTCACACTATGTCAGTGCAATTCGCTATCTGTGTATGTAGCAGTTTTTGGAAAACATGTTTTCCTCCATGAAACATCTAAAACTAACCTTTTCTTTCTGCTACATCAGTAAGAGTCAGATTGAACCAGTGAAAAGGGCCAGTTACGTTCTCTGCCTTATTGCTTTGTCACTAAATATGCATCTACAGCCGCATTTCTTAGCTGTATCTCAAAAGCTCGTAATCATGCCACTCTTTTTTTCTCGAACTTTCTTTCTGTGTTTTTTGTTTTTAATTGTTGGTTTTAAGTGCATACAGTAAATCTGGATTGCAAAGCAGATACTATATTAGATGCTTAATTGACTTTTCCGCAGGGTTTGGTCATGGGACAAAATGGACCCACCTTCTTGGATCTCCAGATCATTACAGGTACAGACATAGAGAAGGCCTCTGCTTTTTTCACGGCTGGCTCCATTGGCTACCTGACAGGATCTGTCATTTCTGGAGTCATCTACAACAAGGTTAATATAGATTTTTTAACAATTTGATATTTTATGTGCCTAGGCAAGAAACACCCTCACACCTCACANCATCCTGTATGTAAAGTTGACCTTTTGACTTCAGTTTGCTCAGACATGTAGCCTTATTTACATTGCACGTTGCACATTTGAGACTCATGTCAAAAGGAGGTCAATTTTAAATGGCTTTTAGAAACATACAAAATAAAGCTACCCGAGATGTATTAGATGTACTTCTAGCTTTGAGCCCTCAGCATGCTTTGCTACGACTTTCCTAGCCTAGAAACTGACCAACAGACATGCACATTTCTAGTTCAATATTTATGATGGCTTTTGTTGTTACATGTAATTTAAGTGTTGACAGTAAGAATATGGTATACATATTTGCTAAGATTCACCCAAAGCATAAACATTGACATTTTGCCTAGTCTGTTTGCACATTATCTATTCATATGTTTCCACCGATTCACAAAACTCTACTATAACATTGTTGCAAAATATGGACATATAGCTACATTTTGATCTTACACAAGCAGACAAGCAGACAAACAGATAACCAGACAAAATGGACGGAGAATTAGAGAAATGGACATTTCCATAAATTTTGACATTTCCATCTTTCCTACAGGTGAATAAGAATGCTCTGATGTTTGCTATAACCTTTTGCCTCGGGATTACCAGTATCATCACTCCCTTTTGTAGCATATATGGACTCATGATTTTCATCCGATTTTGTAACGGCATTTTCGGCGGAGGTGTTGACACAAGTAAGATATCATGAATAGAAGAGTTCCTCATGACCTCAAAACTCATTTACTTAATGAATCTGTAACAGGTGAAAATGCTCAGGTTTCCGAGTACCTTATTTTCTATTTACAGTAGAGGTCACTTAACACAACAGTATTTTACCCGAAATCTCAGTCAACTTGAATGGAAAAGATATCCTAACCAAAAGGCCCTGTTCAGTTGCTGTAAAATATTTCCAATAATCTGACAACAAGTTTCGGGGAACTTTCAACAACAACTATAACACCACCAAGAGAGGGAAGAAAAAAAAAGGAGCCACAGCTGTCAGTTTTCTATCTAATGTCCATTAGTGGTCAGGTTACACTGCGTCAGTCAAAGGTGCTTACAGCATATAAGAATCCCTGACAACATGCAAGTTGAAAGCATAACATAAAGAACTTTATGCTCGCAACTGTTGTGAAAGACTATTGTTTCTCTTTATATTATGCCGTAATGGATAACAGAAAACTCACCAAGCCCACCAAGATTTGGTCAGTGCCTTCAAGTTTGTGTTAACAGGATTATATTGTACTAAATTAAGAAAAAAAAAGACAAAGTGGATCACCCTACAGATTTTAAATTTAGGTATTTGAGTTCATGAGGTCCTGCTGTACACTAGTGAGTTGCCTGAGTGAGGAGCATGGGAGCAGAACACTTTGATTCTGGTATAAGCAGTAAAGGGTTGCATTTTTACACTCATCATTACACAGCACTTTTGTTGACCCCAGAATTCTGCCAAAATTTCGTAGGCAGTGTATGAGAACGCTGTTGAGTAGAGCTCGGTTTAGGGTTAAGGACAGTGTTAGGGATAGAATTAAAAAAGAAAAAGCCACCTAGGACAGTCATCATTAAATTCACATTGTCCAGGAACTCTTTCATAAGTGCTTTCTCTTTTCTAATCCAGTCCCTAACCCTACACCATGCTTCAGGTGAGAGTGTCCTATCATTATTGCACACAAAGAATGTCAAACAGTGGGATGGAAGTGGTGCCAGTGTCAAGCACCGAAGTATGCTTTCAGTTAAGATTTAGGCATCATTTAAGGGCAGTATCAGGGGAGTTTCCCAAAGGCCCATGCTGACTGCAAGGGCCAAAGATCAAACCCCAGAAGTCTGACATATTTTGTAAACAGAAGAGAAGCAGATGCACCCCTGAATTCATACACATTAATTGGTGAGGAGGATAATGTTCCATGTGCAATTATGCAACCCTCTAGTGGAAAATATATAGGTCAGTACATTATCAACGTTATCATTGAAGAGACCCTGAAACTAACAACCAGAGTAATTTGATGTTAATGGATTGTGCATTCATCCTGCAAGCTGAGAGGTTTGCACGAAATTCTGGTCAACTTATATTCAGATCTTTGCTTTTAAAACTGGATGTTGACTATGTTTGGTGAAATTTCCCAGTTCACACTTTCCAGTTATTTGATTGTATATTCTCATTCTCATAGCTCAGACCTGCTGTAATATCAGACTGGATCTCAGCTTTGTGTCATAGCAGAGAAATAGCCAAATACCGAGTTATTCCTATCTGGTTCTCCCAGCAAACTGTAAAGCTAAATCATGTTACTGGAGATTGCTGCCTGTCTTATTATCTGGTTTTGGGCACAAGAGCAAAGATCAGTCTGAATCAGCTGTCTGACTTCATACCTGGGACAATACTTGGACTGGGATTGACATCACAGCATAAGGGGCATTCCCATATACACTCTGCCCCCCTCTAGGGCAGCGAATTAAGAGTGAAAATACTGACTCTGCCTGTAAGGTGCTGTTTGTATATTCCCCTGGCTGTTCCAGGGAGTTGAGAGTGCGTGCCAGATCGTGACACAATGCTCAATGAATCTTTCGGTGTGGCTTCCGGCATGCCATCATCCAGAGTGTCCCATCACCTATTACAGTGCGGCACCTATTATGCTACTTGGTCAAGTTTTGCTGTGCCTTCTATCCTTGTCCATCACATAAGATTCTCTGCCTGCTTATTCCCATGCATACCTGTATGCCAGAGAGAAAATCTAGGTGAAGCCACTGATCCCTGGTGACCCGATTGACCCCACCTGTTCAGTCTTGACCTATTCTGCCTCAGGCTACATCATAAACTCTAAGAACCTGTGATACCGGTAATTACAGTGTGAGTATTTTCATTTTTTGCCCTGATAGTGCATATGTTGCAGCTTGAATTTCCATTCTCATGCTGGATGAAGTAAATGAGTAGGATTCATTCAGTTCAACAACCTTTCATCCATCTACTTTCTTTTGCTGAGCCATCGGTTTATATTACATATCAACAGCCCGTGAATTCTCCTCAGTTAAATTTTTGACTTTGACAATGTCTGATTGACAGTGGACTCTCTGTTGTATCATCCAAGAGGGATGATGAAAATTGCCAGTGTGTGCTCCTCATCATTTACTAGGATGTGTTGCTCACCTTGGCGATATCTTTTAATACCTTTAGAATGGTTGCTTCAGTCTATAGCATCTATGACATGCTCTTTTTGATTCATCCCCCCTTGGGGGCTTGGATTCTTATTGTGATGACCATAGGGTTGAGTTGAGATTGTGCCCATTCAAATTCAGTGTTGCCTCCAGTCATTTTGTGTAATGCTATCATGGTGGGCAAGATTGGTTGCTTTGTCACAATGTTTAGACAGTAGTGATGGATATTGCTTTCATGGCCAAGATGTCAGTCTTCAGAGGAAGTGCATGTGCATTTGATTCCTTCACACCTATAAGCTGATGTACTCTGTCTTTGGTGGAATTGGGAGCTTTTTTTCTTAGGGTTCCCTTCCTCCAGAAGGATTTTCCATGTCCTCTCAAGACCCTCCCCAATCCGGGTTTTAGTAGGGTTTGCTGTCTTACATAAGAAGCTGACCTCAGCTAATGAGTCCTATCTGCCCAGCTATTTTACCTACAGGGTTGGGCGGAACACCGATCATATGAACTAAGTTCCGGAACTTAGTTCCGATTATTTGAACGGAGCGAAAGGAGTTCCCTTGTTTCATTGTGAACGCGATTGTGAATGGAGTTGGTGATTTTCCGCGAACGGATCAGAACTTAGTTCATGTTTAAGTCTGTTCAAATTCCATTCACACATCAGCGACCAGGGTTTGTTTTTCATTTTGTCAGCAATTACTGCACTCGCCCCGCACTGCAGTCACCAGCTTCGTTCGACCTCATAACAGTCATTCTTCGAATCGGCAAGATTAATTTATCATTCCTGCCCTTTCATTGTGTTAGGTAAATAAGACCATCAAGACGAAGCTGCTGGCAGCTGTTGCTGTCCGCATTACACAACAAGGACTGGCTTATCTCTTTCAATAGTGAGTGAAGCGTGTCCCCTTACAGATAAAGACATGATGACACCTGCGTCATGAGGCTTGACTGCTTCAAGTCTGTCTCTAACGAAACAATGCAACGCCCATTGCAAGATCCATACCATGAGTGGTGACTGACAGCTTAACACTTGAAAGCCATAAATAATTTTCAAACGCGAAATAAAGGCTCATTGGATAATATAGATGGGCAGGTAAAAAGGGCGGAGGACTAGAGAACTAGGGGTGGGATATGATGCACAAGAAGAAAGCAGAGGGCGGCAATGGGTTAGGTAGACGGCCCACTGGTTTTGATACACATGACGTCATCGCCTTGTATTGACTACCCTTTGATGGAGTCTACAAAGCTATTATGTTCTTTACCATTAAGACCATTGCCAAAGTTGTAATTGCAGTGTTGCTTATCAATGTTCCTTTAAAAAATACCTCTCTAGCACCAACCAGAACCATGCAACAAAATACATCGACTTTAAGAATAATAAATGCCAAGATCTCCTCTAACATCGACTCTTGTCCAAAATTGTGACTTGTGTCTGCCTTATGATCTCAAATAGGCCTATATCACATCTCAATTTTTTTGGGCGAAATCCGTGCAATCGTAAATAAATTCTCAAATTTATAAGAAATCATAAGATTGTAATGTAATTTCTCCAAAAGGAGGAAGGGCTCCAAATTTTCTGTTTTTATGACGCACACTGCACTTACTCACAGTAATTATTGGCAGGTGGCAGTTAATATTAATTTCTGCACCTGTACTAGTGAATCTGGATATTTTTTTTTGTTTGAGTCTATTAAGAAAGGGATGAAATGGTATCATGTTCTTCATCACCAAGCTACATACGTGGCAAAATCTTGCACTTCTGAAACTGAACTTCTCCATGAAAAACACTCACACATAAAGTAACATTCTTTAAACATCAAAATCCTTGCTTCTCTTCGTGAAATCAGCTGTCTCGGAAACACATGCTATTTTTGGCAGGAAAGGTGAACGGAACGGAGATCAGAACTAAGTTCCTCAGGCATGGAACGGGTGAACGGAACAAAATTTGAAAGTCGCGGCTGAATGGAGAGGGGCACATAGTTCCCCATTTTGGCACTGAACAGAGAACGGAACGCAGTTCTCCATTTATCGTGAACGTGCCCAACCCTGTTTATCTATAGATGGGGACTGCAAATGGTAATTGTGCAGTGGAACCACCAGATGGCAAGTTCTTTCAGGATTATAAACCAGATCAGCTGAATTGCGGATCGATCATTGAGTGAATTCTATCTGGTGGCACAATAAATCAAGTCTCACACAACTTAATGGGCACCAGTGTGTCTCATTTAGATGCGGGTATGACTGGAGCTACAAAATTTTATTTTCCTTCAGGAGTATCTCATTGTCTTTGGTGAGGTGCCAAAGCTTTCTAACTTGGGCTGAGTCACCTGTACATTGTTAGTTTGTCAACCTGGGAGGTAGTTTTCATCATTGGTGTATTCATTCTTAGTCCACGAGGATGTTTATAATTTAACGCATATGATTGTAGATTTTATATGCTTATATGAAAGGTTTAAGGGGGGGTGCGCCTCCTGGGAGTGAAATCGTGAATGCTTGAACTAGGGACTTTTTAAGCTTTAAATTCAGATTCAGCATAGTCAAATTAGAGGAAAAATGTGAATTTTTTTTTTGTTTTGTGTACGGTTGCCATGGCAACGCCGCCATATTGGATTTCGTGTGTTGAAAATGAGCTATTTTCAAAAGCCTAAGGCTCCTAGAGTTTTGAATGTGATCATTTCAAATTTTGTACAGTTATAAAATAGCTCTATAAAAATAATAAAATGCATTTGTTTTTTGTTTATTTATCATACAATGTCAGTGAAAATTTTTTGAAATATGTGTGTTGACGGATGTGTATTTTTCTCAATTTTCCACCAGATAATCGACTTTTTTTCAAAAACGTGAATTAAATCTAGAAAAAAGGATGCATTGTATTAAAACACATTCTATGGGATAGATATATTTCAAATTTGAAGTCAGTCGGTTCAAAAATAAAAAAGCCTTAGGGAAAAAAGTGGAGAAAAACAACATTTTGAGAAAAACGCATTTGAAGTTTTGATAGCGCGTTTATACAAGGCTAAGATGACCA
>JAWQUT010001470.1:11848-25915 GCA_033807755.1 Ellobium chinense
CCCCCCCCCCTTAAGGATATCAACTGTTTCAGAAGGCTGTATAGTGAAGGAAGAGATGACACTCTAACATTCTATCATTTCCAAAGGGATGCCATGAAATTTTTCACGGACCAACCAAAAAAAAAAATCATGAAACTGCATGCTCTTGTTCTATGCATTTATAAATTTCTACAATAAGGGGGAGATGTTTCAGTGGGCATTGCATGAAATTAGGATTTATGAATAAAACTGCCATGAAATGGCAAAAGGAAGTAAGTCCAAAGGAGCAAATTTAGAAGCATTGACAAAAATTTGTCAAGATGAAGATGACATGTTACTGGACTTTCTTCCTTGCTTTCAAGGAAATTATGGGTTAATTAAAGCCTGTCGTGCAGAAATTAATTGATTTGAAGATGCTGACTTCACTGTTTCAAACTACAATCTAAATTCAATTTTGATAAAAAGTGGGCTTGTTTCCTTTTGTCGACTTACAGCAGAAAACCATATCATTATTGTTTCAGTGACTAACTCTGAGCACATGAGGATTTGGGGCAATGAAGGCCAAGTTCTAATGCAGCTGATACATTTTAGTTATGCCGTGGGAGGTATCATATCACCTTTGTATAGTGCACCATTCTTAGCGCAGAGGGACAATGAAACTCAGGAGACCACTATGCTCTCAAGGAATGACAGCAACATCACAGACTCTTTAAACACCACCATGTTGGATAAGGAAACCAGTGTACATTATGCTTTTGCCATAACTGGCATTTGTACTGCTGGGTCAGCTTTTCCTTTCATTGTGATGTGTATTAATGATCTAGTAAATAAGGAAAGAGTAATGAATAAAACAGATGAGAAAGTTAAACAACGAAACTTGCCTAAATCATTGTATTTATTTCTTCTGCTCACGCTGTGTTTCTTTTATGTTCTTTACTGTTGCGTAGAAGACACATTTGCTTCCTTTCTGATGAGTTTCCTTGTTCGAGAATATAAATCGGTGACCAAATCTCAAGGGGCATATATTACTTCTATATTTTGGGCATCATTTGCAGTGGGCAGGTTTTCCGGCATATTTATAGCCAAACTTATGTCAGCAGTGCACATATTGTATTTGTGCTGCTCTCTCATGGTCGTAGCATTCTCTGGCTTTTTCATCAGTTCATCTTTTGCAAATATTGATGCAATTACTTCATTTGCTGCCTTGGCAGGGCTAGGCATGTCTGCCTTATTCCCCGCTGGCTTCTCTTGGACAGAGGTAGAGTTGCTTAAAGTAACAGGCCAAGTGTCCGCATGCATCCTTGTGTCAGCATCTTTAGGGCAGATGCTAAACCCACTTATTCTGGGTTATCTCATGGAGGAAGTCAGCAACATGTGGTTTTGCTATCTCTTGTTAGGTCAAACAATTATGACATGTGTTACTTTTGGATTCCTACTGTTATTCAACCAATGGTATGTCAATAAACACTATGGGTTTGTAAATTATGCTGACACAGAAATTACTGTAGAGGTTGACCAGCGAGAGACTGAACAGCCACTTAGTGCAAACACTGTGGATGTAGAAGAATTATAATGTCATACAGAGATTGAAAAAGACAGTCAGTCACTAACCTTCATTCTGTGAAGCGAAGTTGTAAATGAAAGTTCACTTGCATCCTCAGAATTTGAGGAAGAAATGAATCTGACATTCTTTATCAGGACAGAGTGTAGGTGAATAGCTGCATCATGCTTAAGTTAACAAGTAGATTATAGCTAATACAGCAACAAAACCCCAAATTCCCTGTTGTTAAAATTTGAAGTTGATATTGAGTCCAATGATAGCTTTCAGTCATAAAATTGAAATATTTACTCTCTTCACATTTACTGCTACATGTTTTGAACCTCCACTTTGAGGGTCAGAGCTTTTTCTATAAATGTTGTGTTTGTGCCATAAGGTGCCAGTATCTTAAATATCCATTTCTCATCGTTAATTTTAAAATGTGCCATATATGACTATGATAAGTGTAAAGAATATATGCTTTGTTATAAATATCATGTTTGACTTGCTGTATGAAATTTATGAATTATATACAGGATATAGAATTTGCAGATTTTCTTGTACCATCTGTTATATTATTATAATAATGCTTAAAAAAGTCTGTTGATTCTGTATGAAAGTACTTTCCAGTGAAAGGAAGATGATTTCCTTAAAGGGAGTGGAGTAGTTATTTTCTTCATAGCCTAATAAGTTCACATCAGTTTTTCATAAAATTTTAACTTGTACATTTTTTCTTTCGCCGAACAGTTTCTGAGCAAAAAACCGCTGGGATGTCAGGATTTTCACCCTGTGTGTGTGCTGCCATTACTTGTGCTGTTAACAACAGAAAGCGACATAGGCTAGCAGACAACTGATCCAAATGGTTTGGGCATGCACCACACCAATCGTCTGCTAGCTTTGCTCACTTTTTGACGTTATACAGCAGTAGAAATGGTGGCATGATGAAAATTCTGGAGCTTTTCTCAGAAATGGTCAGGCGGAAGGAAATACACATGGTTTAAAGATTTTGAAAAAGTAGTGTGGATTTTTTGTTGACTGTGAGGCAAATACAATCATAGTAAAGTTCTTCTACTACAGCTGAGTCTGCTCAAGTGCAACTGCTGCTTTATCACAATATATTCAATTATTAGAATGCTATGTTGTCTAAAAATTCACAGAACAATCATATTATCCTATTAACTGCAACATTTCCAATATTCCCAAGAAGTTGCAGTTAACAGAGAGGACCATCATTATAGCCAAGTAGCTGTCATGGACTGTCACGTAAGTGTATCATACTGAATGTGGCTCTAATGTCCACTTGGTTTTAACAGCTTAATGAATAGGTGCTGTGTAGTCGCCATAAACTGATTTATCATCTTATTATCTATCTGTGTTCCCCAGCTTGCTAGTATTGCTTGAAAATGCGATCGTTAGGAGTTGATATTTTAATGTAGATGTGTCAATGAATTTATTGGCTTTTTGTCTTCCAGCCGGTAACACTGAGCACATGCGGATATGGGGAAATGATGGCCAGATGCTTATGCAGCTGCTGCATTTTAGTTTCGCATTCGGAGGTATCATGTCACCTTTATATACTGCACCATTCCTGGCACAAAGAGGAAATGAAACAGAAGAGGCCCTCGTGCTTTCAAGAAATGACACAAACAGCTCAGATTCCCAAGACATGACAGTTATCAATCAGACAACTGATGTACACTATGCTTTCATTATAACTGGCGTTTGCATCTTTGCTTCAAGCCTGCCTTTCATTGTAATGTGTATAAAAGACTGCATGAATAAAAAAGATGAAAAAAGTAAGGAGGATGAGAAAGTGAAGCAAAGAAAACTGCCGAAGGTATTACATTTGTTTCTTCTGCTTACAATATGTTTATTTTATGGTCTATATTGTTGCGTAGAAGACACATTTGCTTCTTTCTTGATGACATTCCTTGTTAGGCAGTATTCATTTGTCACCAAATCCAAAGGTGCCCACATCACCTCTATATTTTGGGCATCGTTTGCCACAGCCAGATTTCTAGGCATATTTCTGTCAAGGGTGCTCTCGTCTGTTCGCTTATTGTATATTTGTTGTTCTCTCATGGTTTTGACATTTGTTGCTTTTTTGGTCAGTGCATCGGTTGCATCAATTGAAGCCATTACTTTTTGTGCTGCCATGGCAGGGCTTAGCATGTCAACGGTGTTCCCTGCTGGCTTTTCATGGACAGAATCAGAGTTGATGAGAGTGACAGGCCGTGTTGCCTCAAGTATTCTTGTCTCTGCTTCTACAGGTACCATGGTGAATCCACTTATTCTGAGTTACCTAATGGAGGAGCTTGATAACATGTGGTTTTGCTACCTTTTATTAGGTCAAACTATTATGATGTGTGTCATATTTGCATTCCTTCTGTTGTTCAGTCGATTGTTTGTTAATAAACGCTATGGAGCTGTTGGTATAGCTCAGCAAGAGATCATAGTCAGTGCTGACAATCAGGAAGTTGAGGAACCGCTGAATCCAGGCACTGAGGATAACACTGAGGTCGCAAGTGAAGTGTAATATCAAAGTCTAGTGCAAACGAAATTTTACGTTTGCAAGAATGTCCAGAATTCCTAAATGTTTGGATCTCCCCAAAAATGTATTTATTTAAAACATTTCGTAGAATTTCACATATTTCAATTTCAGAAATTTAAGTATGGGAGATATCTGAGTTCTTGAGGTAAACAGATTATCGTCATGTTCATTTTACATTCACTTAACTTGCTTTTTGAAGTTTTGAAAAATTCAGCATTCTCAACTTGTTGCACAATGCAAATTAAAGAGGAAGATGTGGCTTAGCTTTATAAAGTCAAAATACAATACTTAAGCAAAACCCAGCTTTTTTCTTTAAAGTAGAGATAAATGGAAGGTTTTAATAGCATGAAAAACTCAAGTCATCCGGACAAAAAATATAATATAGGCCTGATATAGAGATAGATACAGAGCAAGGCATGAAAGCTTTGCAAGCAGTAGGCGAGGCAATTGAGCATTTTGGGAAGGAGACTGTATGGGTCACAGCTTAGTTTCTCAGAAGGACCAGTCTGACCTGCTATAAAAAGTTCCAGAAAACTTTTAACGCATGAATGGCATCTCTTTTGCAATACAGTTTCATCTATTAGCTTTTTACTCTGGCATTTAGTTACTACAGTAAGTCTTAAAGTGAAATTTACTATCATAATTGCCAGGTTCTAAACTCCTCACTTTAAAATAGTCATTTTACACTTGGGTTTTGTGAGGTCTGCAACCTGTTTTAATTGTGAAGATGTTGGTGCAATAAGAATAGTTATCATGTACACTAATGTTAAGGATTTACTACATATTCTAAACATTTACCTGTGCATTACAGCCTGTGCCATTTTTAAGCCCACCTTTTTGGTGGCATATTTATTACATCATATACACGGTTGATACACTGTTGTGTATGATTCAGCAGTAATTCGAGGTGTGCCTGCCCAAAGGCTGTGATATTATACACTGTATAAGAGAGATAAGGTCTTTGCACCGGTACCCCTCGAATTCTGTTCGTTTCATGACTTTACCATAAGTTTGGAGGCTGTGTTTGTTTAATGATGCATTCTTTTTTTTTTTTAAATAAAAGTACAATTTTTATCTTCCATTTTATTTACAATTTGACAGAATAGTCTAACAGTATCCCTGGTGGCATTTGAAATGTACCATGAGAAAAAGAAATATTATACTTGTAACGTGAAGGCACAAGTTATTAAAATAGTTGGATATCTTCTGAATGAATGTGTACTAGCATAAAATATGCAGCATGGAAAGCGTACTAGAAGCCAGGAAAAGGGCTGGGAGAATTGTTACCCTCTGAAATAGAAACATTTACTTTCCCTTCTGACGTGTTTGTGTCTGTGGATGTGTATGTGCATAGAAGAACATACTATACAACATCAGTAATTTTTACCGTTGTTCTTCATTTTCAAATGTTGTCAGGATCATGCGATCTTAAAGAAAGAAATGTTAACTGCTTTTTCAAATGTGATTGCATTAAGTACATAGCTGATCCAACAAAACGACCATGACGACAACATTTATGTAATATCTTTGATGTAAACTGGCTCATGACATGCTCTTCAGTAATTTTTTACTTTTGCTTTCTGCATTCAGTTTTCTTACTGATTTTGATGCTTGGTTCACTCTGCCAAACTTAAGGGGAGACACAGCCTTCTCCCTTAGTTTAAAATGCATATTCTCATCACCATAAATGCATTGACACTTCCTTGCAAAATTGCACATTAATATGCTGAATGATTCATTTTTTTCCCATCAAAGGTGCTGAGCAACTGTTAACAATAGCACCATTTGTCTAACACAGGATTTACCCATGTCTTATATATATGAGACGTGGGTGAATCCCATGTCATACATGGGCTTTTCTGGATTTTTTTGTCATCACAAAATGTTACTTCATGTTACATCAAAATGTTTCTTGCTCATAATCTTGCTACAGCGATAATCCAGAGAAACTCATGTCTGAGCAGGCATGGGTGAAATCTGGTGTCAGAGTGTTGATACAATTAAAAATTATCCAGAGATCACCAGTCTTGTTGTAGGAAAAATAAACAATCCGCCCTTTTGGTGTGCAGGTTGGCATAAAAACTCCAGTGTACTTAAAGGGAATGAGTTGCGAATCATGTTTTGTGCATCACAACCTCAGGAAAAGGCTGTTACCTTTCCTTAAATCGATGTTGGTCATATCTCTTCTTACCACTTCTGACTCAACTTACATACTTAACTGCATTCAGGAAACCGGCTTTCAGCTAGTGTGACTGGAGAAAGCATGATGTTTTGATGAATATGGCACAGTCAGAACTGATCATTAATCTGGAACTATATATGTTTATTACTGAGGTGTTTTCATCATCAAGGTCCACACGAATAATAAAATATCTTGCAACCTGTCAAAATGAGGCTTAACCCTCATAATGCTGTAATAGAATACACATATCTTCTACTGTCGTTCGCTACATTTGATTGCCGCAATAGAGTATCTGCGTATCTCCTTACAGAACACTGGGCATGGCGGTAGAATTTGCACCCCAGTGGCAGCTGGTCAGCCAGCAGACAACATATGCAATGGTCATTATTCATAACTGTGGTCACGCAGCCAGCGGTAGGCTGGACCCTACAAGTGTTAATGATGCACATCTAGGAAGTGAGAAAGCAGGTCCTGAAAGTGATTGAAATCATCATTATGGTATTTAATTTTTATTTGCTGCAGAAATTAAGAGTAAACAAAATCATTTCTGTGTGCAAAGCTATGGATGTTATGAGTGAATGGTCAGTACTTGTAAATAAATTTGAGTTTTTGTAAGACAGATTAGATGACTTTTATAATGAAAAATTGTTTTTTTCTTGTACAATTTTCTCATAATTTTTTTCTGTTTCTTAGCAGTGACCTCTGGCACTTCAAAGAACTAGATCTAGATCTATATGTTGGGCCAAATAAGATGGCTAAGTCAGAACTTTCTCTACCTTAATGAAACTCATATTAAGCCCTTATATTGTTCGATAACTTGATGTAATCAAAGCCTCATTTTGACTGGCTGCAAGACAAATGATTGATTAACAGTAAATCTGTGTAAGTGAAACTGTTATAATAACGAGGTTTACTTATTACGGAGATAGAGGGTCTATTATATTTTTCCTGCTTGTGGGCACAGTGTTTATAGTGAACTGTCTCCATGTCTATTAATCAGCATGCCAAACCTCAGTTATAGTTTTAAATTTCAGTCACACAAGATCCAATGAGTTCACCTACGTAATTCCTGCAACACAGCACCCTTTTCTCTAGACTACTTTTTGCTTTTGCTACATTAAGGAAATGAAGGACCGAGGGTCCACGGTAGTAGTAGGCATTCTTCTGTCCCAAAGGACCATGAACTTGATCTGCTGTATGTCTTGTTTGGAAGTCTGAGAGCAGCTGCAGGTGATTATCGTTCAGATATTCTCTCTAATGTTGTCAGGTAAGCTTTATATATAAACTGCTTATATATATATATTTATTCACACAGTTCTCATCAAAGCTGTGGAGGAAATGAGATGCAGACTCGGTTGCCAGAATTCTGAGTAACACAATTTTTTTTTTTTTTTAACCGTACATGTTGATCTAATTTTTAACAAATTATGTGATGTTCACTTATTCCAGGATTATGTTGTTGGTACAGCTGTATTAGCGTTGGTGAGATGAATCAAAATATGAATGCCATAAAATTGCCACACTCATCTTTGCTTAACTGTATCCAGATAATCACAACTTCTACCTAATTGCAACATCTTCCTCATCAAAAAAAAATGCTATATATGTCACAGGATAATCTTAACTCCTTTTACTCAGAACTTTTTCATGTTCCTAAGAAATTGCAATTAAGTGAGTTGACTGTTATTTAAATTAGTATCCCTGATGACAGTTATTTGTGAGCACTGGTGTGTAATTTTGCCTTGTCAGCCCCTGTGTTTGATGAATGTCTGCTGATTTTGGAAGTAAAAATCCAGTTTGTTCTTAAACTTACATCTCGTTCCATCTCTCACACTTTTCAGCTGTGAAACTAGTCACACTTTGTTATACATGCTTAATTCACGGCATTTACCTGAGGTAGTGATTGTCATGGAAAATCTATAATCTCATTGCAAAAGGGCTTGTCCTTGCCAAAATTGATTTAAGGAAATGGAGTGGTTCTTTTGAATTCTAGTTTAATTTCAGTCACGGTACGAAGGAAACTCTCTGTTCAACCAAAATGTCTTGTCAGGAGATGATTATAGACATGTAGATTACAAATATGCCCCCCAAAAAAAGGTGATTTATGTAGAAAATCAGGATAGACCCATTTGTCGTAATATAAGACAGTAAGAATTTTTTTGAAATGGTTGAAAGCAATCATTATTGTGAGTTTTAAGCTGAATGAAAATTTTGATGTTGCTCATATTACATGATTTTGCTGCAGTGACTCCACTTGATATTAACCAGAGGTCATTGCACTTTTGTTTAGTGTCACCTGATCAACTGGTGGCCAACACATGTCATAGAATGGTCATTTATCTGTAACAATGACCATGCAGCCAGTGGGAGGCTGGACCCGAGGAGCCTCATGCTACAAAAGTTAACTCATCCAAAATTGAATCCTTGTGATAGTTGCCAGTGTCAAAAGTTTCAGCATTTCAGAAAAATGGGGAGAAAAATGAGCCAGTAACTTGTCTAAATTTCCTACAGCATATATCTATTTATAATTGTGTTACATATATGAGCCAGTAACTTGTCTAAATTTCTTACAGTATATCAGTTTATAAATGTGTACTGTATATATATGAGTCAGTAACTTGTCTAAATTTCTTACAGTATATCTATTTATAATTGTGTATATATATATGAGCCAGTAACTTGTCTTAAATTCTTACAGTATATCTATTTAATTTCTTTTATAATTTTTTTGACACTGACTGAGATTTTAGTTTGATCAAGAATCACAAATTGAGCTCATTGAACCTCAGTGAAGAGAATGTCTATTTCCTGGATCCTGCATTTTTGTCTGTATTGCTTACTGAGCTTTACAAAGGAGACTTAAAACAAAGATAAACCCCTTTAAAACTAGACTACTTCTTTGGGAAATCATTCTTCACATGTTGCAATACTTTGTGCTGTATTACTTTAACCCTATCTCAGTGAGTCCCTAAGCCAGTAGTTGGGGTGTCAGAGCCAATTTAAATGCCCTCCCCTATATTTCATTTTTCATGACAAATTCAATGTGCTGGATGGTGAAACTTATTTACCTGCACTAACAACTTCCTGCTCTACACCAAAATATACTTTTACAAGTCTTATATTTCTGAGGGAAAGTTTTGACAGTGAATATAATCACAAACCATACATTTTGTTTCTGTATGTTTTATAGTAATAGTTGGTACATTTGAACATACTTGTTGGGAAGTTGACATGATACTGAAAATTTGGTTCATATTCACAAAATTCACTACATATACAAAAGACTGATCTAATATAACTATTTTTTTGGAACTTGCAGAGTGGTTTGAAAGATTAAAACTGATCTAATATAACTATTCCTTTGGAACTTTCAAAGTGTTTTGAGAGTATATATATATATATATATATATATATATATATATATATATATATNTGTTGTTTTTTTATATAAAGGCTTCTTGTAATAAATGTGTGTGAATGTACTTATATTCTGTACAGCAGGCTTGCTCACTGTCTGCACGTCTGCACAAACATATTGTTAAATTTAATATTACTGTCTGCTATACTATGTATAGCACTGATATTTTTTAGAATGTAAATGTCCTCAGGTGGAAACGATTCCATGGGATTCCTTAATGAAGAAATAAATTGAAACAGGGTCTGCCTGTTATATGTTTTTCTCTTACATCTTTCTTCCAAATGTCTGATATCTTTTGCTTCTTTCTACTTTTTAACTGATGTCTTGCTCCTGAATTATCATGGAGATTGTTTGATTGTCTGAAGTCAGTTTACATGTACATAGATGTCAGATGAAATACAGGTTAGCTTAAAGGAAGACTGCACCGTCCTACAGACCATATTAAATCATACGATACCCTATTATTCCAATAAAACAGTCTTTCAAGTGTCTGTCATAATGATATGACACCTCTGCTGGCCCCAGACAACCCATAGGATTACATTATCCAAATCCGAATTGTTACAACCACTGCGCGCGTGGCGGCCATAAGCTTACGTCAAATACGTTCTTGCCACATGGCCCAGCTGTCTAGCCAGTGCTGTGCGGACGGGTGATAGCATGTTGGTATGAATGTTTTAATTCCTCTGTGAACAGCAGATGTGCCAAACAAAATCATGCTGAGGCAATAAAAATGCAGAATACTTTTTCTGGCTTACTCAATCAAACTTTACGTTTGAATTTAGAATACCAGAACCTTAATTAAAAGCTGATTAATACATTGTCAGGTAGAGATGTCTGCAGATGCTGGAACGTAAGTGATGTCAGCGTTTTTGCCGCGGGCTTCTTCTGATCGGGGAAGGGGAATAATTCTGGACTTAAGGGCCAAACCCGGTAACTCTAGCTCTCCTTATTGCGTCATATTACATACGGGCACGATAACAGAATGATGCTCTTTCTTCGCAAAATTGACTCGGTGGGCACCATAGATAATTTTTAGAGAGAAAAGATATTGAAAAGTGGAAAATTATTTTTGATGTGCGTGTCCTACTTTAGTTTAAGAAGCTCAAAAGTGAAGAGATGTGGTCGACTGGTTTAGAATAGGAACCATCGGTTTGTTTTTATTTGTCTTCTATTACAGTATGGAGAGAGGAGGCAGCAGACTGTAGATCTTATTATCTCTATTTTAAATGTTGTTGTTGAGGGTATTTTTGCACCATAGTAATGAGAGGGATGCACTGGATGTGGTTTTTGTCAGTATTTAGAGGCTTTTGGTGTTTTTGTTTGTTTTGTTTAACGTAACCCCAAATATTTTGTTTCTTTATTTTTATTTGACAAAAAGTTATCAGTGATTTTCAGATTGATGTATGTCACCAGTGAATTGCATTTATTTAAGTTGAAATGGCTATGTTAGAGAGCTTTGTTTTGTGACTAAAGTTGTGTTTTAATGAACTAACTGTTATTTGAACTGAGACACTTTTTTATATTGCTGAAACAAACTCTTTCATGTACAGCTGAGATACCAGTTTTCTGGAAATTTTCTTATGTATTTGTGGTAGGCCATGAAAAACTGTCTCATTTGAAAATTCTTTAGCCCGGTGATGGTATTTAAACAGTCTCTTTTGGTGAGATGTCATATGTGAATATAGTAAGATTGGGCAGACTTATGTCATAATCAACCTACCGTACAAGAATGAAAATACAGCAGTGAAACTGGAGTACAAGGTAGATAGTGTTGACTTTTGAAGACTTTCTCGAGATGATAAAGATTTTGCACTGATAAGTCATTAATGTTTGTTAGAGCTTGTACAGTAGGCCTTATCTACAATAGTTTTAGCTATAACTGCAGCTCACGTAAAACAGCATATTAATTTTGAAAACCCTTGCTTCTTTTTTCTTTTTTTAAGTGCATTCAGAATCAGTAAGGTTGACATTGTTCTTTATTTTCTACCCCTTCTTTTTTCTCTTGAAACCTTATCTCACTTTCAAGGAAACTTCAGCTACAAAGGCTAAAATTCTCTTGCTGTAGTGTACAAACATGATGAATTTATTTACTTGTTGTTAATTAAAATTGCTTTTGATTGTTGTTACTTTACTTTAGGTGTTGTTTAGGCTTGAGCACTTGGGCAGTATGCCATGGTATATTTTGCACAGGTAATTTCCTTGTGTAAGGGATCTGAGTGCAAGGTGTTCCCAGATTTTGGGTATGGTGGAAGGTATTTCGTACACAGATTATTCTGAGATGGGCAGATAGAAAGGAAATGCTTCACTCTTTCATATTTGTTGCATGTGATAAAATGAAAGGGTGGTTATAATTACTTTTAAATCATAGGAATGCTTTACTGTGAACTGTTTCTAAAAATAGTATGGTTTTGCTTTAATCCAGTCATATGTGAATGTTTTTAAATTGAATTGTTATTTTTTTTTTTTTAAATTGTCTTTATTTTTTGTTTGTATATGAAATCTAGGTTGTTTGGCGCTGTTAAAAACATTCTGTAAATTTAACATACTGTATATCCAAGCCTGGCTGCAGCCTGACAGTGGTTTCTATTTCAAATTCAACATATCATACCCCATCTCACGAAGAAGTTTGTGTGTCATTTTGGGTGTTTTGAGCTGAGACTTCTTTCTGATAATCCAAAGAGAGATCTGTGCTCTCACAAAGTGATGCATCAATAGCTCTAGTAGTTTTGGAGATTTTAAACATTCACAGATTGGGCATATGTAATTAATTCTAAATTTCGTTGACATTTTAAAATGCTCTCCTGAAAAACTTATAAATGTCGCATACACCCCTTCTTGAGATGGGCAATACTCCAAATGAAAGGATTTGGTTCAGGGCACAGAATATCTGTCAAAGACAAGTTATAATATATGTCACCTTTTGATTTTTTTTATACATTGAAGGACATGAAATATAAAAACTATCAATATTGTTGATAACCTTGGCTTTGAGAGAGAGAATTGCATGTAAATGTTATAAATGTAATGTCTTTGTTATTGTTGAACTTTGGCGATTTTTTATGAGTCATGGGTATGAAGACAATATCTCCTGGATAGGATGCAAAAATGTTGGTGTATGTTAACAAGGGATTAAAGGGAGGGGCAAGGAGTAGAGAGGACAAAATGAGTCAGGCTGCATGGAACTTTGGAGTGGAATTTACAGAGATGTGAATATAATTTATTGACCTGAATTTGCGTTCACATTGCAAATTATTGTGTCTGATATGTTAGCTTTGTGGCAAGAATGAGATCTATAGCATAGCTGCACTGCAGAATGACAAAAAATCGCAGGGTCTTATCAAAGATTATAAAGTAATAATATGTCCCTCCTAAGAGGTGTCACCCCACCACCTAGAGCCCATTCGCAAGAAAAGATTAACATGGCCCCTACAGGATATTTGAGAACTTGCGCAATAAGAATTACATTAATTTTGCATATTGAACGCTACTTAAGGTGCATTCAATACCAAAGTACTAATGTAATTCTTACGATGGTAAGAGATTTCACTGTTAAAGAGCAAGCTCTCAATTATCTATTTCTGTAGTGAGGTATAAGCTCCGAATCAAAGCAAAATCTTGATCAGTCTGTCATTCATTTTGTTTCAAACAATGCAGAAAGGTGAGAAATTAGGTTTTATTTTTGGGGGATTTGTTTTTAGCTTTATAGTCTTTGGTCTTATCCTCTATTCCCTGCCGGTACTATTAATTAGACTATGCAGAACATGAAGGATTTGAACCCATGGCCACTCTGCTCAATCGTGTTGCCATACCTGTATTTGTTATGGGACGGTCTCACGGGTGTAACAATGTGATGGGGACCAGTTAACTTTGAATAAAGTCTTACTGATAAAATAAAGACAAAAACAAAAAAAAAAATTTGTCGAGTTCACGCCTTGTTTCTGTGCGGTTATAGATGTATGTTGAAAGTGTTATGGGGAAAAAAAGGTAGTATTGTTCAGTTTATTTCAGATCAGAGTTTAACAAGTTTGTTATACACAAAAACAGGAGGTTTGAGCTCTACAATCTCCACCCTGAAATAAACACCAATAAAACACAGCAACAACAAAACTACATCACCCCACAACAGCAGCAATATCTAAATTTTCTCGATGAATCTTCTCTTTAGTGACATACACTCATACATTCATATGATATCCATAAAGTGAGTCTGGTGTTTGCAAATATCTGTACGAATAACATGAACATTGAATAGACATAAAGAGACCAAAAAAAATATTTAAATAATTGTTATCTATTAATGTTGCTATCGATGGCTTGTCTCGTCTATCACACCAGTTGGCACAAGTTGAAGGCAGTTCTGTCTGCAAGAGGATTGCTAGTTTGTATTTCCTAATTGT
>JAWQUT010001471.1:13633-25888 GCA_033807755.1 Ellobium chinense
TGGGCTGAGAAGGGGTGGGGTGGTGATTTTTTTTTAAGGGTAGGGGTGGGGTGGGCTGGGTGGGGGTAGGGGTTGATGGTGGGGCTGTGACACCTATTAATTAGATGGGCAAATCACTGATTGTGTACAAGCCAATTAATCCGCTAATAAATAAAATCCCCCTTTTTTGGAGCCCTGCCAGACAGTGTTAGGGTGTAGAAATGTGTGAAGTGACCTGTGATCTAAATAAAGCATCCAATTTAAAAGTTCCGAGTACAGTTTGAGCCTTCTAGATAAAAAAAAAATAAAGTGTGTAGGCCTATACTATATAATTCGCAGGCGGTCAAAACTAGCGAAATGAAAAATTGGGGACCAACTCAGAAATCCAGGTGACATTTTTCGAAAGACATTAATTTGTGAAAAATTTTGGATGTTGACCCTCTTTTTCTTCCCGTTAAAAGACCGGGCAAAAGAAGTACTTTAAGTATTAACCTCCATGGAAGAAATTTCCCGAAATCACAGTGGTATATGTGGAATAACACAAAATGTTAATAGGGCCAAAAAAGAAAAACAATAGGTGTTAAAGGTCTAAATGGATAACACAAAATTTCTTTAACCCACAGCGAGTTGGGCGGTTCATTTAACTGCCGCGTTTACCAGACTTTTATTGTTTGTGCTTTATTTAGGCCTATATCTTTCCACCTGTTACCATCTTTCCCAGTTACCACCTGTCGCCTTGTCCCCTGACAGTAGTGACAGTGCAGGCTTAGTGAGAGAATAAACCAGATGAGATATGATGTAGTTTAGAACTGTTCACTGACTACTCTGGGCTGACCGTCACTACATTGTTTATGCTGGTTGGGTTGAACAATCCAGTGAGAGGTATGATCTCTTCACATGACCTGGGCACATTCTGTCCCAGTGTGTCTGTCAGTGTCTAGTACTAGTACAGCTAGCGGTCAACATTTCCTTAAGTTCATGAGGTGTTCTAGAAGTCCAGGTGCTCTGGAATTTGTTTTGGAGACAAAATCTCTTGAAAATTCCTTGAAACTGAAAGTCATGTAAACTTCCTGGAATATCCTGGACAATATGGCTGCTATAAGATCTTTCAACATGTGGGCATCATCATGACAACTATTACTGTTGTGTATGATTGAATACATGGAGAAATACATATGAAAATCTTGGAGATTATTTCTACACTAATTCGAAACTCAGTGTCTTGGTATCGGTACCGGGATGTAAGTTCTCAGATTCTGTGGTGGATGAGAGTTGAGTGCTGTAACAGCTGGCAGCGGGTGATTATCGATTTCGTTGGTGTAGTCAGCAGGTAAATCACCCACAACTAAGTTTACATACATACATTTAAAAGATGACACCACTGTATAGAGGACGTATGGAACCATTTTTGGATTGTATCACAGTTTATTTGAAATGTCAAACACAAAGGAAGTAATTGGTAGGAAATAAACACATTTTACTGGAAGTTTCTTTGGACCACCTCACTATGTTACACTACAGATGGTACCCGCTGGTATCTGCTCCTTCAGATGGTACCCAGGTGTATTCCCATATGGGATGTTTTGTCTTCCCTTTCTGATATTGCCATATATTCATCATCTCATTAGTGTAGGACACAAGTTCCGTGCTGTTCAGCCAACTGGCGTCTTGATACTTGATGCTTCAATATTCGATGTACATGTAATCTTGTTTGTCAGATTAAAACTATGAACCTGAATCAAAACTTTTCTTTCCGTGTTCCTCTTTCGTCACACGTTTCCTCTCCATGTATGTGCCATCTTTCTTCTTCTTCAAATTTGGAAGAAATGAATCGTCATTAATTCCTTGGTTCCATATTATGTCATAGATGGACAGCGCTTGGACACCATTTCAATGTACACATGTCGCATACAACATACCTCTGCTTCTTATCCCCATGTAATGAACTAATATTGTGTATTCCTTCAGGGGAACGGAGTGGAAATAACGACCAGGTGTAACCGTGCAGAGTAGCAGTAAAATCCCAATTCAGACAACTCACGTACGGACTAATGAGTTCATGAACAGCATGTGGAGCGAACGTACACACACATTTTCTTCTCACTTAGCCCACTTGCACTCCTCTCTGTCCTTGGTATTTTTTTTTTCGTTCACGCCATCATCCATTGTTTGAATCTCTATCTCTGTGTTATTCTGACCGCCTGCCTGTCTGTGTGTCTGTCTGTTGGTCACTGTGAAAGAGAGGAGGGGGGGGNGGGGGGGCGGTGTTCACGATTGTACATTGTAGTGTGTATCAAAAGGAAAGTTTTTAGATGTTGAAGGAGAAAAGAGAGCTGAACTCATCGTGAATGTCTTTTGTCTCATCATCATTTACCATTTCACAACACAACACACAGTCCACAGACAGGTGGACACATGGGAATTGAGTATTGGTTGCTCCGGGACACAATCTGAGAGTGATTCAGTTCCCTCCCCCNTTTTGTCTTCTGGTATAAATGACCGTATAGTCAGTGTGTATCAGTGTGTCTACATTAACATCAATCTTTTTCGTGGGAGTCTATGACAGACAGACAGACCAACACACAAAACACGGACGAACAAAAGGAGAAAAGCAGACAGATAGTTGAAAAAAAACAACAAATCACCATTTCTCCGAAAACTGTAATTGATACTGTTGTTGTTGTTGTTGTTGTTGTTGTTGTTGTTGTTGTTACTGCTGCTATTGCTGCTGCTCAAACTACTACAAAATCAACTTTATACAGTATGAGTAAGTACATCAGTTCAGTTTCCTCCATTTTCACTGTTACTGTTATACTTCTACTACAATAATTACTACTACTGTGATAACAACCAGATTTCCCTGCTTGCCTGCCTGCCTGCCTGTCTGTGTGTCTGCCTGCCTGTCTGCCTGCCTGCCTGCCTGCCTGCCTGTCTCTGTCTGTCTGTCTGTCTGTCTGTGAGTGACTCTTACATGAAATATTTATGTTAAATTATGCACCTTACCATACACAGATACTTGCGAAGGGGGAAGGGGGGGGGGGGGNGGGGGGGGGGGGGGGTACAAAATGTGATTAATGGGAACAGAATCTCACTATGAGATTTTGTCCCGGGGAACAAAAATCAGTGGGGACCCAATCTGAACTACACCGGTCCTGAAAATGTCAGATCAAATTCATACTAATCGGCATGACACGCCCCTGACTGGGCACAACCGACACTCCTCGTCTCATCCTCGATAACATACAAGAAATAAAACTCTACCTCATCATAACAGCATCGGCATCATGAATAGAGTCATCATCATGAATAGAGTCGTCATCATGAATAGAGTTATCATCAGAATGTTATCTAACTACATGTAATCTAAGTCTTTTTTTCCTCAAGTTCAGTGATGTCCTTCTGGAGTTGATTTCAGTGCAATGGACGCCGAGCGAGAATGATCTAATACTGTACCACATTTCTTAATTCACCTCTCATCATATGTTGGAAGAATCCAATAGGCACGGGGTTATTTACAGTTCTAAACTGAATTGAACCGAACTGAACTGAACTGGTACAAGTACAATGTTAGAGTTACCTCTCGTATTTGTAACAAAAGAAAAACTATCTGATTGCTCACATCCGCCCCACTTTTGGCACCCAGTAACGAAGAATGATCTAGTCCAGGCCCGTCCAACTTGTCAGACTGAGCCTCACTTTTCTGTTATACTTCTACTACAACAGACCAGTCATCTTGTGAGGGACATGTTATCCAATAGCTCGTTCACTTTGACAATACAGCGTAGTACAACATCATAACTTCATCATCAGTAGTATCTTTGACTTTGACAATACAGCATAGTACAACATCATAACTTCATCATCAGTAATATCTTTGACTTTGACAATACAGCATAGTACAACATCATAACTTCATCATCAGTAATGTCTTTGACGGGCCAGTTAATAAAAATATTTGTATGGTTTCTATTCTTGTATCCAGGCCTATGCCCACTCACGCGACTTCACACTTATTATCCCAGCAGACCTGATCATTAAGACCTTTCTCAACTCCCTGATGAGCATACGGTGTTTATGTCATTTATAGGCGCTGATCACCAGCATTCTGACAATAGTTTTTACTGCCTAAAGCCAGGTACCCATTTTACAGTTTTACTCAGGAAAATGTGGATAAAATGCTTTCCCAAGGCATTTAGAAAATGACTATGGCAGAAATCAAACCCACTTCCTTCACATTTTGAGACCAAAGACGTTTCCATTCGGCCACACCGCTCCCTATACCATACCAGGGGCTAATGTTGGGTAAGCCTGGTCTAGTGTATGTCAGTCTGATCACTAGTGAGTTCACGATGGTCGATTGTGGCCACTAATGAGCTCGACAACATGTCCTGGAGCAGCACGAGATCTTCATGATCCGCCAGCAGTATACGATCGGATTGATGACGCTGCTGATAATGGGGCCAATGATGAAAAAGACCGAGCTCGAGTCGAGATTAAAGGAGTGGAACCCCATGGAATCGCCGCCCATGGATAACAAGGAGATTCCTAGAAAGAGAAAGTAGACAGCCACGGGGAGATAAGCAAGGCAGTGCCAGATAGCGATGAGAACAGTGATTAAATACAGCCTTTGGCGCACAGGGTCCATCACGGAATGACGGCCAGTGCCCGCTGGCGACGAGCTGGCTGCCATCAGGGGGGTAATTCTGTTCGATCGGGGTCTCAGGGTGGATGGCTGTGAGCGGTGATCTCTGTTACGAGTTACTGAGGTATCTCTGGCCTGTGAGGGGTGATCTCTGTTACAAGTTACTGAGGTATCTCTGACCTGTGAGCGGTAATCTCTGTTACAAGTTACTGAGGTGTCTCTGACCTGTGAGCAGTCATCTCTGTTACAAGTTACTGAGGTGTCTCTGACCTGTGAGCGGTCATCTCTGTTACAAGTTACTGAGGTATCTCTGACCTGTGAGCGGTCATCTCTGTTACAAGTTACTGAGGTGTCTCTGACCTGTGAGCAGTCATCTCTGTTACAAGTTACTGAGGTGTCTCTGACCTGTGAGCGGTCATCTCTGTTACAAGTTACTGAGGTATCTCTGACCTGTGAGCGGTCATCTCTGTTACAAGTTACTGAGGTGTCTCTGACCTGTGAGCAGTCATCTCTGTTACAAGTTACTGAGGTGTCTCTGACCTGTGAGCGGTCATCTCTGTTACAAGTTACTGAGGTATCTCTGACCTGTGAGCGGTCATCTCTGTTACAAGTTACTGAGGTGTCTCTGACCTGTGAGCAGTCATCTCTGTTACAAGTTACTGAGGTGTCTCTGACCTGTGAGCGGTCATCTCTGTTACAAGTTACTGAGGTATCTCTGACCTGTGAGCGGTCATCTCTGTTACAAGTTACTGAGGTGTCTCTGACCTGTGAGCAGTCATCTCTGTTACAAGTTACTGAGGTGTCTCTGACCTGTGAGCGGTCATCTCTGTTACAAGTTACTGAGGTATCTCTGACCTGTGAGCAGTCATCTCTGTTACAAGTTACTGAGGTGTCTCTGACCTGTGAGCAGTCATCTCTGTTACAAGTTACTGAGGTATCTCTGACCTGTGAGCGGTCATCTCTGTTACAAGTTACTGAGGTATCTCTGATCTGCCTGTGTGTGTTGCTGGACAGTGAGATGGGTAAAGTAGGATAACCTTTCACCTCTCCCATTTGCTCCGTTACAGGGTTTCTGTCAGGGGCAGGAATGAACCCGGTCGAAAGTGGAGGAATTTCATATGAGTGAATAGTGTTTTCTGAGCACAAGTCCCTGACATCAGGAATTATATTTATAGCTCTGGGGGATATTACTGAATCAGAAAGTCTCGGTTTACCGGATAACGATGAATGAGATTCAACTGGGCTGCCCAAAGTTGTAAGTGTTACAGACAATGTCTGCAATCCAAGCCCTTCTTTCCCTGGAGGATGAGAATGTGAAGAAGATGTGAGCATGACATCTTCCACAGGAATATTATCTTGTGGGATTGACATGCATGAACATGCTGGAAAATCTTCTGCTGGTCCGTCAGCTGCAACACAAAATACTGGTCTAGTAGAGAGATGAATTCTCCTTAAACTATCAGAGATGGACTGAAACTTCTCTTTATATCCAGCAGTTTGTGACTTTGATGGCATGGCAGTCTCGGGGACATTACCAAAGTCCTGATGAGAACTGAGCGGCTTGTGGAGAGGAGAATGTTGAGGACTGTACCTCTCATGCGGTCTGTGGAAATGGGATGAATGTGTGGCAGGGAGGCGAGTAGTCGATTCTGACCTGGAGAAACAACGGCTGGAATGAAAATGGTCCGAGACTGCTGACTGACGCACCTTGAGAATTGACCGTGATGACTGTGGTGACCGTGATGACCGTGGTGATCGATTTGCCACAGGCAGAGACGTTTTTGTCGACCCCACATGTCTGCTCGGGAATTCGATGATGGACAGTGTTTGCTTGTCAGCAGCAAGATTTAATTGCTTTGACTTGCTGGTCTGGTGTGAGTATCTGGTAAATGTGGTTTGGTCTAAGGGAGATGACGCTAGTTCACTGTAACATGATGAAGATAAACTGATGACAGAATCACATGATTCATGAAGTTCCCAATGTCTTTTGTGAATGTCCACTACAGTTGTGTTTAATTCACTGTGATCTGGCGTTTCATGAAGATAGATGCCGCCTTTCCCCTCCCCTGCAGTCCATGAACTTGTTTTATTCCTGACTGTTGTCTGCGATCCTCTATGAACTCTATCAGTATCTCTCCGAGAAAAACTGTCCGCACCAACGCCATTTTCCTGGATTTTGCGGCCGTTTGGGATATCAGGAACACGATTTATGGATGATATTGAACTCTCTTTGATCACACTTAGTCGTCGTCGGCTCAAATGATTGACTGGACGCGCTGCCTTTCTCTGACATATCCTCCCACAGCAGTTGCTCATAATCCCTGTTAAAGTCATAAAGTGAACGCGACTTGTGCGGACATCCGTGGCGGCTTTGGCAAGATGTGGTACTTTCAGTTTATTTTCAGTGGTATTTACGGTGGTTGGGGCTACCCTTGTGACTTTGACCCGCAGTGCTTTGGCCACACTGGTGGATGTTATCACTGTAACTAGAATGCAGCTAAGGATGACAATGGCGATGACCATGAAGCCTCTGATGTCCAGGATGTAGTGAAAGAGGCATGCGCGGCCTGGTCGGAATGCACCAATCAGTGTGCAGAGAGTAGCCACTGTCGAGAGGATCCAAATGATGCCCACCAACATGACGGCCACGCGAGGACTGGACATTTTCTGGTAGCGCAACTTGAGGTGGACAGCAGCCCAGCGGTCAACGGACAGGAAGGTGACCTGAGGAAGGACAACATTATGGACGTTAGGAGCAAAACATATATACACTCAAGGCTTGAAACAAGGACGTTCTGGGACAGTATATGAGAGTGATTTCGACGTTTCGGTCCTTCGTACTTGATGTCTATTGCCAGATAAAATACATGAGCTATTTTTTAACGACAAAAAAAAGTGATGATTTTCTTTACTTTAGTATAGTCAATATCTTCTTGCAGATAATAATATAGTTTGAGTATAAGCTCTTGCACATAGCACTTTGCTGAATGCGGGCTTTATGAAGGGCTCACTGATGCCACATGAGACATTTAGTTCAAAAATAGCACAACTTTGAATTACACAAACATACGTACGTTAGAGAACAGGGTGAATTAACATAAAGGGTTTTCACTTTCCTGTGTGTGAAACAATGAGTCTCTTTATATACCTTGGAACCATGGAGGAGGAGAGAGATAGGAAGTATGACGTTACCAAGAATCCGCGAAAGAAAATTCACTGAGTGTCATGTGCACATGATGTTGTCGTTTGATTGCTATAACCCGTCAAACTGTCATAAACATCTAAGTCTCGTCTAAACTCTCCCCTTTCTTTTCTAGCCATAAAAATTTCTGTAATTCAAGATGGTCTTAAATGTTTAGGAGTACAGTATGTAGGGCTTTGCTTCATTTACTGAAAACCAAGACTGGATCTAATTCCATTTGCCCTAGTCTCCTATCAGGTAGCTAAAAGTTTAACATTGTGTTTTAACATTGAGTCTCACAGTTTACACATTTTCTCACTGGCTTTCTACCATCATTAAATTCTTATCAAATTCTTCTCTCATTGGCTTTCTACCATCATTAAACTCTTATCAAATTCTTCTCTCATTGGCTTTCTACCATCATTAAACTCTTATCAAATTCTTTTCTCATTGGCTTTCTACCATCATTAAACTCTTATCAAATTCTTCTCTCATTGGCTTTCTACCATCATTAAACTCTTATCAAATTCTTTCTACCATCATTAAACTCTTATCAAATTCTTCTCTCATTGGCTTTCTACCATCATTAATTCTCTCATTGGCTTTCTACCATCATTAAACTCTTATCAAATTCTTCTCTCACTGGCTTTCTACCATCATTAAACTCTTATCAAATTCTTCTCTCCAACGACCTTACAACAAGCCACTCTCACCTGGAAAGTTATTAGATAGTAGAGAAAGACGACGAAGTAAAAATAGATGTAACACTCCTGACTCTCGATGACTCGCTCAAATTTGATGACATCTACCATCAGCAAGTGGAGGAGAATGAAGGCGATATGAGTGAAACACATGTGTTGCATGTAGATCTTAAATCCCTTCTTCGTAAGTAATTTTTTTTGCGCAACAATAACCGTTGTCAAATTGAGTGCGATGGCGATAAAGTAGTACCCGAATTTAAGCCAAGCTGGGGAGCGGTAATCGCTGAAGTTAGCCATCTGTGTATCATTGAGCGTAACTTGCTTCGCGGAGCTGAGATTCCATGAGGTGTGAGAGTGGTGAGCTGTGAGAAAGTCTGTGCTGAGAGCCCAAGCCAACGCTGGTCTCTCTGATGTTGAAAGTCCTGGTAGACCAGTGTCAGGCGGAGCAGGCATTTCTTTGGGAGATGTGAGCAAGAAATTGGAGCTAAAATGCCAAGTGTGGCCAGTCCTACATCTGCTGCTGAATCTGGAGTCTCCTTGTGTGGCCGTATAAACTTCTTGGAGATTAAAGTGACGTCATTTTTTGTCCTTCCTTCCTCTCTTCTCAGCCAACCCTGTGCAGAAATTATAGCGCATGAAATAGTTCCATAATCTTTTCCTCGTTCTAAACATTCCACTAAAAATATGACAGGTATTGGATTGATCCTGTACTAGATATTTGCTCTGCAATCAGCCTAGTTGTGTAGAAGTCCATGCTGTAGGAAAAAGAGACATGGCAGGCTGTACGACAACCATCTTGAACACATTGTTATTCTCTAGTCAAGGAATGAAAAGGTTCAACTGGAGTTGCCGTGCCGGGTGATGGAATAATGCCGTCCGCCGGAAGTAGCGAGAGACATCTACTGTTTCTCAGTATCTGTGCACTGGAGCCGAGAGTATGTTGGATATCAGCATGTGGATGTCTTCGTTACCAGCCCTGACCTTGACCTGGTTCCTGGATGTAGTTATGAGGAATCAGCAGAGACCTGTCACTGAGGGGACACTTCATGAAGATGGCCATTTGTTTTTGTTTTTTGTTTGAGTACCTGTGAAATTCAGGATACTAGTAGCAACACGACGAGCAAACGCACTGAAAAACAAACAGAACACGAGAAACTGAAGATGTCACGTGACTTCATCAGGAGAATTCGATCATCGGAAGAGTTAGATCAGTTCGCCACTATGTAGTCTGGGGAAATCACTGGGGAAATCCCCGTCTGTTCTAGGAATTCACTGTAGATAACCTGTGACCAAGATGAAGAAAAAAAAATTGTTGAAAAAATATCAGAGTATCCGCTCATTGATTTTGCAACACACACACACACACACACACACACACACACACACACACACACACACACACACACACACACACACACACACACACACACACNCACACACACACACACACACACACACACACACACACACGCACACATGCACGCACGCACACACACACACACACACATGCACGCACACAAGCACGCACGCATGCACGCATGCACGATAGTGAGAGAGAGAGAGAAGGAGAGGTGACATTAAGCAGAAGGTTTAATTGATAGGTGGTCATTGCTAAAGCTATTGATTTGCATGAAAAAAGAACAACACTCTCTGAAAAAAAAAATGACATTAAGCGAAACTTGCATTTTGGAAGATTGCTGGTAAGCGAAGTATCTGTGACTGTATGTCCTCAAATGAACACAGGGTCGTCCCCACCCTCTCACCCCCAATCCTTTCCCTAGCACCTCACACTGACCCCCCCCCTNCCCCACTGAGTTAGGATATGATTCTTACTTCCGTTCTGAGCACAGTTAATGACTCCTGGATCAGTTTGAACACTGCAGACTGACCTTGAGCTACAGACTCCCAGCTCTCGACCGCCTGACAGCCTACATGACGCGAGTATTTTGACCGTCATTAGACTAAGGACTTTCAGACCCTTCCTCCTCACCCATCCCTCTCCTGACCCCTCCTCCACACCCATCCTGTCCTGACCCCTCCTCCACACCCACCCGTGTCCTGACCCCTCCTCCACACCCACCCCTGTCCTGACCCCTCCTCCACACCCACCCCTGTCCTGACCCCTCCTCCACACCCACCCGTGTCCTGACCCCTATTCCATACCCACCCGTGTCCTGACCCCTCCTCCACATCCATCCCTGTCCTGACCCCTCCTCCACACCCATCCTGTCCTGACCCCTCCTCCACACCCACCCCTGTCCTGACCCCTCCTCCACACCCACCCGTGTCCTGACCCCTCCTCCACATCCACCCCTGTCCTGACCCCTCCTCCACACCCATTCCTGCCCTGACCCCTCCTCCACACCCACTCCTGTCCTGACCCCTCCTCCACGCCCACTCCTGTCCTGACCCCTCTTCGACGCCCACTCCTGTCCTGACCCCTCCTCCACATCCACCCCTGTCCCAGACGCCTCCTCCACACCCACCCGTGTCCCAGACCCCTCCTCCACACCCACCCCTGTCCCAGATCCCTCCTCCACACCCACCCCTGTCCCAGATCCCTCCTCCACACGCTAAAGAATTGTAAGAATCGCAGTTAATTGTTAGGTCCGTGTCATTCTGGTGTGAGATTTTATCAATACAGGTCTTTCTCTCAATCTGAAAACTTCATAGATATTTCTTGGATATTCAGCCTGCTTGTGCCACAGAATTGTTTTCATGTAAAGGTATGTGTGATTACCTGGTTACCTGGCTGCTGTTCTTGACACAGCTACACGTCATGCTCATACACCTACATTCTACTCTTCTATTCGATCCATTTATGTCACGTGTTCTGCAGCACTAGCGTTCAGTAATCCTTCAGAAGTCTAGGCAATGAATGTAATTTCATTGTGTACTAAAATCCACAAGCAAAGTCTTTCTCACTAATAACTTTCTACTCATCAAGTCTTTCTCACTAATAACTTTCTACTCATCAAGTCTTTCTCACTAATAACTTTCTACTCATCAAGTCTTTCTCACTAATAACTGTCTACTCATCAAGTCTTTCTCACTAATAACTGTCTACTCATCAAGTCTTTCATTTCCAATCCTAGTCGAGTCCTCGGAGACCTGGATTAGTTTCAAATTTCAAAGCCAATGAGCAAAGTGAGTAGAGGATGCTCAACTACATGTTAATGACATTTTATATTGGTTTAGCTATCCCCCTCCTCTCTTTCTCTCTCCCTCTCTCTCTCTCTCTCTCTCTCTCTCTCTCTCTCTCTCTTATCTCTCCTCTTTCTTTCTCTCCTGTCTTTCCTTCTAGTATTCCGTTTCTCTTTCTGTCCTCTCTGCTAATCTTTCTTAAATGAGCCACGTCACAGGAAATCACCAGTCAGGGTTGGACACTAATTAAGGCAGCGATTTTGCATTTATCAGAAATTTTCTGCCTTCATTATATTTTTCATTACACATCAACAGAATACAGTATCACAGTCAAAGAGTCAATCGCATAATCTCACATACATACAGACAATCTCTCTCTCTCTCTTTCTCTCTCTCTCTCTCTCTCTCTCTCACTCTCTCTTTTCCATTTCTCTCTCTCTCTTTCTCAAAACACACACACACACACACACACACACACACACACACACACACACACACACACACACACACACACACGCACACACACACACACACACAAACGCACACACACACACAACACAACACAAAGAGAGAGATATCACACATCTCATATCTCACATCTCACATCT
>JAWQUT010001472.1:9646-21287 GCA_033807755.1 Ellobium chinense
TATCGATTGCGAGCTCAGAGGAATGCGAGATAACCTGCTGTTCTCTGGTCTGAAAGAGACGGGACCTGATGAAAACCCAGAAGAGATTGTTGCACAGTTCTTGCATCAGGAGCTCCAGATACAAGACAAAATCTCTTTTGAACGTGTCCACCGTTTAGGGCGTTACCAGTCTGGAAAATGCAGGCCCATTGTGGCAAAATTCTCATATTTCAAGGACCGAGAAAAAGTCAGAAGAATTGGCCCAAAACTAGCAGGAAAACCCTATGGACTGCACGAGCAGTTTCCACGTGAGATTAATGAGAGAAGGAGGGTGCTGATGCCAATGTTCAAACAGGAGAAGAGCAGAGGTGGCAGAGCCACTTTTGTGGTAGACAAACTCATCACAGACAGGGGAAAATTCTACGTGAACGCAAGTGGAACGATACGCCAAGACCAGAATTTCAGGCCCAGACCAGGAATCAGATATGCCGCCAGGGACCAGGGCGCTGTGAGACCGCCCGGACAGGAAAGTCGTGACCACCAAATGCCCTCACAGATGGATGTGGACGCAACCGCCACCACAGAAAACACCGGCGTTGCTGACAAAACGCTTCAAGACACTAGAGGCAACCACGACGCAAGCCTCCAGCAGCTGTACAAAGACTCATGAAGCAGGCACTGCGACAACCAACATACCGGCAAATGGTGACAACACCACTTCAGGCCAGAGCAGCACCGCCTAGGACGGGAAGGGGCACGCACTTTATGGGGGACATAACAGCTGTGTTTATTTGTCTGATCTCTTAGATCGGGACATTGTTAATAATACCAAAAATAGCAAACTATATTCATCCATTAATTTATACAATATTTCTCCTGATGGAGGCAACAGCTCTTTTTTTCCAGTCTCACAACACGTGAGACCTCCCTTAATATGAAAATTACATAATATAGTAAAGTTTTTAAGTGATTCATCCCCAAGCAACCAGCGGTACGCTAAATGCCATGGTGATCTTTATTGTGATTATTGTAGTAATATGTGTGATGGGAATGACTGTGTGAGTTTAATCGAATGTGATGACTATGAGGGTCAGGAAGATTATTACATGATGGGTAGGGGTGAAGCCAACACTAGTCAAGATCTCTTTGTAGGAGAGTATGAAGGTTACTATGTTTATGATGGTAGTGCTATGAGATATGCTGGCACTGTGCCGCAAGCAGAAGTTAACAAATTTGTGACGGGCGTAGACCAGTCGTCTCAGATATCTACACTGGCATCCCCTTTGCCTGATGAGCTTCTTTTTGTGCACGGAAACGTTGGGTCCATTGTTAGTCGTGTGAATGTTTGCAATCGTTTAACGATAGTGAGAGTAACAGTAACTGGAGTGACTTTGAGGGCCAAAGGGCTGAACCCATTCTAGATGGTAGTGAGGATGGTAGTGAGGATGGTTGTATTCAGGAGAATACCACAGGCAGAAACAGGGATGGCCATGACAGATATTGCGATGTTCATGATGACAGTTTCAGTGACTATGTCAGCTGTCAATCACAATGTGAACTACACGCTCATGTACCTGGCGATAGCCACCCGTCGCAGACGTCAATATTAGCGCCTGTTACTAATGAGCGTTCACTCGCACGTGATAATGATGTGTTTTCTGCTTGCTTTCTGAATATCTGTGGTCTTAGATAAAAAAATAACTTCGCCTGATTTCCATGAATTTGTACATAGGTATGACATTGTTGGCCTGGCTGAAACCAAAGTTGATGTGTTTGATGTATGCTTAAACGATAACAACGAAGATACCCTAAGTATCCCAGGATATAAATGTTACCATAAGTTTAGGGACAGTAAGGGTGGACGCACATCAGGAGGTGTAGCATTGGCTGTCAACACTACTATAAAAGCTACAGTTTCTGTTATCGATACAGAATGTAAAGACGTCCTCTGGTGTAAACTGGAAGGAAAAGGAAATACATGTATTATGGATCCCCTCATCATTGGAGTGGTGTATAGTTCTCCTGAGGAGTCTCCTTATGCCAGCCGTCAGACTTTTACTGACATAGAAAATGACATCATAAATAACTTTTAAAACATTGATTGCTGCCTGATAATGGGCGATTTTAATGCCCATACCAGTAATAAATGTGATTATATTTCTATTGATGATCATGACGACACAAACTTGATTGATGATGAACTTATATTGTATTCTTCAGACATAGAGTCACGATTAATTAAGGCGGGCCTGCCCCTAGTGCGAGATACGGACTGTAAACACACTGTTAACAATTGGGGCAATGGTCTTCTGGAGCTTGTAAGATCACCGAATCTGTACATATGTAATGGTCGTTATGGTGAAGCGTCTGCTAGTTGTACGACCATCCATGATTCTGTCATTGATTATTTTATTGCCAGTGAGAAACTTATTAATTATGTACTGAACTGCAGTGTAACCGAATATTGCCCAGTAATATCTGATGTACATATCCCCTTAGAATTAAGTCTTACATACTCGGCCAACTACGACACAGCGAACGTTAGCAAATCTGGGCTCGCGCCGCATGTTAATGAGAACAGCGTGACGGAGCGTATACATCTGTCTTCATGGGACTCACTTAAAACACATGATTTTCTCTCAGCATTAGATGTAACAAAAGTTGCTCGCCTAGGTGACTTACTCAGTAAGCAGTTAGAAGATAGAATAACGCACAGATCTGCGTTAATCAGGCCTGCAGCGATATAGAAGAAGAATACTAGGTATTAAAGCCTTAGGACAAAAAAAAAATAAAGTTCCTAAGATCCCGTATCACCAGACAAAGCATGTCAATAAATCATATTTTACGGTGACCTGCAGGTCAAAACGTAACCTTTTCCACAAAGCTAAGAACCGCTATAACATAACAAGGACAGAAGAAGACCTGGCACGCATGACATTACTTGGCAGGGAATATAAAAAAGAATTGAGGCGTGCTTTCAGTAGTCACAAGAAGAACATCCGTTCCCCTTTATCAAGAATTGCGGAGAAATGGAAATACTCAAGATTACTGGAAATTAGTTAAAGGACAAAATCACTTCAATAACGAAGGCACTAATGAAGATATAAACCTTTAGGACTTTTTAAAATTATTTCAAAGATCTGAACAGAGATGATACTCCTTTAATCGACACAGACCAATTTTTTTGTAAGCAATAATGAAGAAATGGATGAACCGTTTACAGCACAAGAAATACGTGAGGTTATCAAGAAACTAAGAAATAATAAAGCAGTCGGAACTGACAATATCCGGAATGAATTCATTAAGACTATAGAGCAGGTACTAACAGAAATATATTATGTAAAGCTTTTCAACATTTCCTACACGTGGGGAGTAGTGCCAGAGTCTTGGACTACCGGAGTAATCAAACCCATTTATAAAAATAAAGGCAGTAGACAAAACCCTGACAATTACAGACCTATCACTATTCTCAGCTGCCTAGGAAAGCTATTTACGTCTGTTATAAATGCCCGTCTTGGAAAGTTCTTGAATGACAGTAACATCATTCGGGAGGAGCAAACAGGGTTCAGAGAAGGGTACTCTACAATGGATGGGGTTTTCATTTTACATGCTCTACAAAATCTTATGAAAAACAGAAATAAGCCTTTATTTGCTGCCTTTATAGACCTGCGCAAGGCCTTCCCCAGTGTGTCCAGGCCGTTATTGTTCCGCAAATTGTCAACCTCAGGCGTAGGTAGAAACATGTTCAATGTAATATATTCTATGTACAGGAATATAAAGTCTTGTGTGTCTCATCGAGGTGATGTGTCATCTTTCTTCAACTGTCAGTTAGGTCTCAGGGAAGGCGAAAATTTGAGTCCGATTCTGTTTTCCATATATCTAAATGATTTGTATGATTTTTCTTGCTCAGAATGATAATGTAGGTGTGAAAGTTGACTTTGTTTATGATGGCATTGTACATTATTTCGAATTACTCCTGATGATGTATGCAGATGATACTGTACTATTTGCTGAAAGTAAAGAAAAGTTACAATGCTTATTGACATAGTATGAAACATAATATTGCCGAAACTGGAACCTTAACATAAACATATCAAAAACATATATAATGGTATTCAGGAGGTCCTACAGGAAGCCTCAACTGTATATAAATAACGAAGTATTAGAGGTTGTGAATAAATTTAAGTACTTGGGAGTGACATTTACCAAAAATGATCGCTTTTTAACAGCTATGAAAGAAAACGGTGAAAAAGCTAGAAGAGCTACTTACGCGTTGTTACGACGGAATAGGGTAAATTTAGTTCCTTTGGATTGCCAGGCTGACCTATTTTCAAAGTGCATTGAACCCATAGGCAAACTACCTTTGGCTTGTGATATTAGAAAACGCATGATCTCCTTCTGGGCAAGAATAATAGCAGGAAGAAAAGAAAAATTGTCGTTTAATCTGTACTGGCTAATGTGTAGTGATCATTACTTAGAACAAGGACATTACCCTTGGCTAAACTGTATAAAAGATATCCTACAGAGAACAGGTTTTAATTTTATATGGGCTAATCAAAATAATATAGAAAAACTGCCTACCTCCGCCATTCACACTAGAATAAATAATTTATTTATACAGTCATGCCATACCGATTGTAACAACAGTAATAAAGGAAAAAACTACATTACTTTGAAATATGGATGGCAGATGGACCCCTATTTTACAATTCTTGACTCAACTGCTCTTCACTACTTTATAAAATTTAGAACAGCAAATCACACACTGCCTGTAGAAACAGGAAGGTTCCGACAAATACTATATCAAGATAGGATTTGCCTCCTCTGAAGAAAAGACATAGGTGATGAGTTCCATTACTTACTGAGCTGTGAATATTTCTGTGAAACCCGTAGACATTTCTTGCCAAGGTATTATCATCACCATCCCAATGTTATAAAATTTGTAGGCTTACTGAGAACCACTAATCCCAGGCTTTTGAATTTACTTTCAAAATTTATCAAGATAATTATTGACCATGTTAAAACATAGACAAGCACTTTAACTACTAGTTCCAGTATCCAGCCGCCTGAAAGTATTAAATACGATTTTTCATTAATATTTACCAGTGTGTGCCCTTTATGTGTAAGCTAGCGAGTGGATGTAGTCATATATACATATATCGTTGATTATTTATTATANCTTCTTTTGGCCCTATTAACATTTTGCGTTATTCTAAATATACCACTGTGATTTGGGGAAATTTCTTCCATGGAGGTTAAAGTACTTCTTTTGCCCGATCTTTTAACGGGAAGAAAAAGGGGGGTCAACGCCCAAAATTTTTCGCAAATGTCTTTTGAAAAAGATCACCTCAAATTCTGATTTGGTCCCCAATTTTTTATTTAGCTTGTTTTGACCGCGTGCAAATACGAGTACATAAGTCTACACATTTTATTTTTTTATCTAGAAGGCTCAAATTGTACCTGAAACTTTAAAATTGGATGCTTTAGTTAGATCACAAGTCATTTTACACATGTCTACACCCTAATCTATTAGGTTTGTGACACCTATTAGAGGGGCAAATCACTCATTGTGTACAACCCAGTTAATCCACTAATATATATAAAATTCCCCCTTTTTGGGGGGCCCTGCCAGCCAGTGCCAGAGTGTAGACTACTGTGATTTCTTTACACTCTGTGTTAGTTCTTTGTAAATCTGAACTAAACTAATTGCGCTTCATGAATTTCATTTCAAGTAATCCAGGTCAGCCAATTTATGGTACGCGCGCATTACATTCAGGTCAATGCTCTTGAGAATAGGAGAATGAAAAGTTAACATACGAGATCACATTGTCGCTCTTTATCATAAGAAAATGGGAAAAACAACCATTGTTCTACCACTGTGGGGTTGGATGCCGCAGTAAATCCAAAGCAGGGGCATCAGTTTTCCTAAAATATCTCCCTTCCCGTCTTTGTATACTCATTCCTTTGTATTTCAGTATGGAAGTGTATTGAAATTGCAGTGGTCATATGAATTTTTTGTTTGTGTGTATTTCACCATGGAAATGTTTTGAAGTTGCAGTAGTCAGATACAGGCCTAGTTGCTTTGCACTGCACTATGTAAGTGTATTGAAGTTGCAGTGGTCATATGAAGTCCTAGTTGCTTTCTTTTCTCTATGGAAGTGTAATAAGTTGCAGTACCGAGTAGTTTTGAAATTGTTACCACAAAATAAAACAAAAAAACCCACTAAGTCCTAAGCACTTCTATGGACATTGCCAATACTTCTTGTTCTTAGTCCTACCAGCTACATCAAAGAGTGTATGTCTCGTTCTCCCCAGGACTGGCAAACACCAAGAAAGCATCCACCAGGATAGACCTGGATACTGATAATTAAAGTGATAAATTTGAAAAAAAAGTCATCAGACTAAAGAGAAAAAGAAAAACATCAAGCAAAGTTTGCTAAAGCTATTAAGCCACTCAACTCCAATGTGCCTCTCCTGTCCCTCAGAGCCTCTGATGCTTCATGAGAATATTGCTTCTACACATGCTCTAGATCTTGGACCTAAGAACATTTTATTTTGGTCTCACTATTCCCAACAGAAGAATATTTGGACATGATGACATTAAATAGTGGTCCAGGCAAACCAGAAGGAGCGAAGAGACATGGTCATCCGAGAAATCAGAGATACAGAGGATGAGACACGAGTCCAGAAAGCAGTGCAACAGGTCCAGCAAGGACAGTGGACGAATGGGAGAATGCGCTGCAAAGATCTCTGACTTGGAAAGACATATATGGCACATGGCACCACTGCAATTAAGCTTTATCATCAGGTCAGTGTACGACCTCTTACCCCCTGGCGCAAACCTCAAGAAATGGGGAAAGACCACAGATGCTAATTGTCCACTCTGCAATGGAGAGCAAACCTTGATGCATGTGATTTTGGGATACAAAGTGGCACTGGCATTAGGGCAGTACACATGGCGCCACAACAGAGTCCTGCAGGTATTAGCTGAGGCCGTCGACAAGGCCAGACAAGAGGCAAATAAGAGACAAATAGCCAAGTTTGTCTCAAGATACTTCTTCCGAGCAGGGCAAGCAACAAGCAGCAAGTCCGCCACCAAGTCTGCCAGCCCCCAGGTGGCAACAGTGCTGGAAAGTATTAACGACTAGGAAATGGCAGTTGATTTGCCGGGCTGTCAGACTTACCCTGGGGCAATCCGAACAACCAGTATGAGACCAGACATCGTCGTGCATTCGGCAAGCTCAGCATGCGTACAAAACTTCCAAGTACAGTGACGTTGTTCTCGAACTAAGAAGAGCAAGATGAATGACGGCTTGAGTAATGGCTGTGGAAGTAGGGGCAAGGGGTGTGGTGAGCACCTCGGTCTTCGACCTACTCAAATTGCTCGGAATATGAGGACGAGCTCGATCACGTACTCTGAAGGATTTGGCAGGGACTGTGGAAAAGAGCTCATCATGGATATGGACCAAGCGTAGTGAACAGTAAGTTTAAATATCTCTAAAATGCAACGTCCACTATAGCATCATGGTGGCAAAGATGAAATAAAGTAAGGAATTATGGAACTGGAGGTTGCGGGTTCAAATCCCTCCCGAGGCGAGAAAAAAAAATCGACAGAAGGACACTTGGGAGTCATGACCCAGGTGTGGCCAAGCCCCTTTAGAGTGTCGGGAAGTCAAAGGGCCGAAACACTTGTTAGACGGGGGTATCTCTCTCTGAAGATCTCCTGTTGCCGAGTAAGAGAGTTTCCTATTTACATTGCTAAAAAAACAAACAAACCCTAAAAAAGCCAACGTTTTGAGTTTGAGGTAGAAAGTGAATTGGAGACTAATATTACTTAAAAGGACGAGTCTTTCTATTGTTAATGACGTTTGAAGGTCACTGACTGATAGAAATTTTGTATATTCAAGGGTAGAGATTACATAAAGACCAGTGTAACTTTAGATGTCGCCAGGGGCGTATCGTCTATGTAATATATGAACCTGAGATTACCAACCTGTTACCTATTTGTCTTATCAATTTAATGAATTATCGGTGTTTTCTAAAATATTCAAACATAACAACACCCCTCCCCCATTTACCAATGAGCCGTTTACAAGCACTGGCAATACGCGCGGTGGTTGTAACAATTCGGACTTTGTTAATGTAACCCTGTGGGTTGTCTGGGGCCAGCAGAGGCGTTATATCATTATGACAGACACTTGAAAGACTGTTTTATTGGAATAATAGGGTATGGTATGATTTAAATTTGGTCTGTAGGACGGTGGAATCTTCCTTTAAACACCTGCACATCCTCATTAAAGTGAGAAAGTTTTAAAAAGTGCTCAATAATCTGAGAGATAAGTTGCTTACACGCTGTTCTGACGGTGTTTTGTTGTTTCTTTTCACGCAAGATCCTTTCCGTGCACGACTTTACGAGTTTGTTTTTTTTCGTTTCGCCGACGAGATGCACTAGATGTTGGTGTCCAGACGTACCAGAGTTGTCAGATTTGGGTTTTTTGGAGCCGAATTCCATTTTTTTTTCCTTTTAAGAAACCGTGATTCCCACACACAGAAAAAGAAAGGATATAAATGCTAGATTACCAAAGAACTCAGTCTCGCTATGCCTCTGGGTGTCACTATTTTAAAAAGTTTACTCAACTGTCAAGGAAAGAACTTATTTATCACCCCTTGTGTGTATCATGAATGCTCAAATTTTGTTTTTATGAATATTGACGAGACACTTGAAACGTGTGGTTTCTTTTTTTCAAGTAATTGTTTCCCTCTTAACCAGTAAGCTCAGAAAACGAAAATAATCTCTGCTATAGGACACCCAATCAATTGAACTACTTTTTAAATTGGTGTCATGTCCTCCACAATAAGCTGACACTTTGCTTCCATCTAAACTCTTAAACTGTATAATAATATTATACTCATTTGCGCGCAGCCGCATGCTTGCACTCAAATTTGCCAACTTTCTGCAAATACTTGGCTTCACCAATCCCATTGATATGATACAGTAAATACCGTCAGAGATCTGCGTTGAGGAAGATGTGCCAGATAGTTTAAACTATCAGTCGGTTTGGCAGTTGTCTCTCGTCAGCTAAAGACAGACACAACAAGAAAGATACTTACACTTGGGTGAGAGGACAAAGAGTCAGTCGAGGTCCCATCAGCGACGTTTGGTTAACGGATTTCCTCGTCTTTTATCCTCATATGCTAGAGATGGAATGCATGATTGTGCCGACGATAAACACGTGGGTGAAAAATCTCAGGGGCGTTTCTTTGCGAAATGGACTCAGAGGACGGTAGTGTTGTTTTATGGAAAAACGATTGAATACATCAGATTAGTCAAATTCATCGTCTGGCATTTTTTTAAATCGCTCAGAGACCCATGTCTTACAAATGAAGAAAAGAAAAAGGAAAGCTATGGACAAACTCATAGAGAGGTTAAATGGCAGATACAACTACGAGCGGTGCATGGTTATGCTTGTATAGATGCCATAATATTCGCTGGCTTTCTTTCATGAGAATGTTATTGAAATGCTAAATCTATACGTAGCAAGAAGAATAACTCAACACGAATTTAAAACCTACATAGCGAACATTGATAGGCCTGGCTTTCGTACATGAACGACTTAACATGTAACAATTTAACTTATTGTAGAAGCGAGCATTTTGTTGTGCTGGAAAATTTACCGTGAGTCCGGATATACGGTACCATAATGTTTGCAGGGGCAACAGCTCGTCTTTTGAACGGCGTAATCATAGCAGGAGAGAGACGGATGACAAGAAGACTTAGTTTAAATAATTAAAAACGAACCTGTTATTGCCGATCCTGAATGACAGTTTTCACCCTTGATTGACCTGATCTGGTACAATCAACAGCAATGGCAGTTTGCTTAAACCAGTGTCAATTTCCTAATTCGTCAGTCCTCTTTACTCTTATTAGTTTTGCAAGCTCCACAATAGATTGTCTGTTCATAGCTAAAACTACATTATTGCCACCTGTTGGACTGTGGATACGCCTGTTCAATAATCCACTGTAGCTAACGACCAGCGACACTGCCAAATGATTCACTCTAAAGCAGAGAAAATGTTAACCAAGCCGTTGCTAATGGCGCTTACCGAATAAAACTTGCAGTATGAAAGATTATTATCCGAAAACTATTTACTAATAATGTTGGAAATGGCAAAATGTAAAGGTACCATTTGAAAATTGAAATTTTGCTTGTTCTTGCATAGAGATAAAACCACTTGCCAGTGCATTTACGGATTTAGAACAAGAGGTGCCAGCTGGTGTCTGTAATTCAAACAAATATGTACCTGAATATGTGTCTCTTTTCAATGCTTGGATGTGGCTAATGGCTACCATGAGAATTGTGAGTTAGTCAGTCCTCCACAAAAATTATACGAAAACAAAAACACACAAAAAAAGCCAAAATTACACACAATATTGTGACACATAAAGAACGTGCAAAAGAGGCTAAGATTAACACTTAAGAGTGGATTAAGGAAGGTTTTAGTATAGAATTAAGTCAAGTGTGTAATTTAGCACTACCTCAGGATACAGAAAGAGGCATAAAAAATTAATAAATGCACATGTTTAAATACGATTCCACTGTCATTCAAAGTAGAGAACAGAAAAGAAATCACTGAAAGATTGACCAATCAAATTCAAACTGGCGAAAACAAAAATACTTCAAACTTTATACATATTTTGAAACGTTGACCTTCTATCTCCGAACCATAGAGTAAATTAAATATCCCACAAAGCAAGTGTAACACAGCTGGGAGTATAATCTTTTAAAAAATTAGTTTAAAGTATCAGCCAAAAATCGGTTCTTATACAAAAGCAGAACAGTCGCCAGTTTCCCATTCTTATTTTCCGGTCCCACCCCGCACTGTTAAAAAACAAAAAAATTAAAAAATTAGTAACAGTATTTTGTTTCTTCTAGATTTGTTCAAATTATACAAAAGACTATTATTAGCCACAGTATCAAGGACTAGCTTAATGATCTTAACTACTAGCCATTTAGTTGCCAGTACACTGCCATTATAACACGGCCAAGGACTAACGCACGCATATGAACATAGAGAAAACGCACAGACATATTTTTCTTTCTCAAAAAGTCATGTAATATCTGCCTGTGAATACATAAATGGCGCTTTGTGCACATCGCAGTCCACTGTTAAGCTTACTTAGTGTTTTGAACAGTTTACTTTACATGACTTTTTGCTTTGAATTGGTTGTAAGGACCGGTAACACTCTAACAGTGAGTAAATCTTCTCCACGTTTTTAATTGTGTTTACGCAGAAAGAGAGAGAGAGAGAGATAGAGAGAGAAGAGAGAGAGAGAGAGAGAGATACGAGAGAGAAAGAAAGAAAGAAAGAAAGAAAGAAAGAAAGAAAGAAAGAAAGAAAGAAAGAAAGAGAAAGAAATAAAAAGTGAGAGACATGGGGAGGAAAGAGATGGAGAGAAAGAATGAGATAGAGAGAGAGAGAGAAAGAAATGGAAAGAGAGAGAGAGAAATGGAAAGAGAGAGATGGAAAGACAGAGTGCTTGAGAGGAAGAGAGGGGAGGGAAAGAGAACTCTAAAGAGAGATGAAAAGAGAGAGATGGAGAGAGAGAGAAAGAGAGAGAGAAACGGAAAGAGAGAGATGGAAAGACAGAGTGCTTGAGAGG
>JAWQUT010001473.1:0-11512 GCA_033807755.1 Ellobium chinense
TATGGCTCCTCAGTAGTTGGATAGACTTCTTAAAAACTCTTTTCTAGCTTACATTAATTTACTAGACTGAAGGCTGCTTGGGTTCAAGATTTATGACGGACGTTCTTAAAGAGGTCAAGACACTTCTGGAAGATAGGTAGAAGGTAGATGTCGCGACCTTTCAAAACTTTTTATTATAATCTCTATATACTTTTTTCATTGCGTTATTGATATTTATGTTGCTTCCATGTTATTTCTTTATTGCTGTTGTGTTGCTGTAGAATGTAGAGGTATAGATGGATCTGATGGTAATGGTAGTGATGTTGATGATGAAATTGATGATGGTGGAGTAAAGGTAAATGCTGTCAGGATAAAAAAGATATCGTATTTATATACAAATATTATGGGAATTAAATCCGTGCTTTTAGTCAGTTGCTCAATCACTTGCTTAAATTTTGGGACATTCATTGAATACCTTACATATTAGCACGCCACGCCACTGAAATTTTCACCTTTTCAGATATCCTACATCATAATGGCATGTTTCTCATAAATAATAAAGCACTGTCCCAAAGTGCACGAAGAAGAGGGGTGTAAGCGCAGACCATCCTTTACTCCATGCTTCACATTCCGTTCGTCCTGACCTACAATATCGTCTTTAATGTTCAGCTGTGTGAAGGAACTTGACCGAACGTTTGCAGCGTTGAACTCAAGATCTAAAGGTCGCGGGTTCGATTCCCAACCAAAGGTCGTGTTGTAAGTGACTTGGCAAAGCATTTACATTTTCCCCAGTCCATCCGTCTGTAAAATGAGTACCTGGCTATAGGCAGCGGAAGTCAGAATGCTAGTGATCAGAGCCTGTAAATGGCTTCGGCCCTGTATACGCCTAGGGAGTGGATAAAGTCTTAGAGTGAGCAGGCCTGCTGGGGTCATAATAATGTGAAGTCTCGTGAGCGGGCATTAGCCTAGATACGAGACTTATAAACCGCATTGTTACTATAATAGCCTACATATTCCGCAGCAACTTGAGTTGTTTACCACTTACACCTTGTGTAAGATCCTCTGCCTAAATGACATGTCGCCTATCAAGACAGCCATACACGACTTCGTAAAATGTACAGGTACAGCACAATATTCCTTTAAGTAAATAATGACTGAACTATCCCATGTAAAATGAATATACAATCTCTTTTTGCGTTTCTGTTTACGAAATCCAAATTGCGGCTCACTGTATATTTTATTTTGTTCTGCCCACTTTCTAAGCCTATACTTTATCATGTCCGTAAACAAATTCTCAGTAGCGCTTAAGGTTACAGAATTGCAATGAGATTAGAACCTTTTTTTCCCCTATGGGCTATAATAGCATTCTGAGCTTCCCTCTGGGTCCAAAGTTTTAGCCTTCACCCAGACCCGTATCAGATTTAAGCTAATTGTGTGGCCCAAATTTTAAAACTGATCTAACCCTATCAAGTCCATTGAAATTTTGAGCTTGGTTGCTATTTGTAAGCAGACCTTACATTTTTGTCACTGGTTAAAGCCAAACCCCTCCTCCTATTCCACCTGAGCACACCTGACAGTTCCAACCCAGGGCTAAATAGTGCCTGGCAAAATAAAGTAAAATGGACATAGTTTCCCATTAAATCAAAATTTGCCCCCCTGGAGCCCTTATCACTGGAAGCAGGACATGCCAAAAGAGAGAAAAGGGGAGATGAAATATTATAACCCTGAGGTAGTAGGACCCAATAGTGAAAATACAATTACAGGCCTGTAAAAGAACTGTTCCTCTAGAGTCTGCCTTATCCTTTTCTCTCTTTTTTAATATTGGTACTACCACTCTCTCTGCCCTTGATTTCGGACAGCAACCACCTTTAGCAACCTCAGGAATTTTTCATGCAGTGCATCACCTCTCTATTTAAAGAAATGATTAATAACAATGTCTGGGCCCGAGACTTTATTCTTTGCCATATTACCTAAAACTAGGTCTAGTTTGTCCCTAACTATTTCTATATCCAAGTTTTTCACCTTCTCTTTTCTGTTCTCGCAACTCGGTGTCACTGTACTTTTGGCTCTACAATTTATTTTTTTTTTTGAGTATACCATGACTTCTGTCTGGCTGAACTCAACGGGTGTTACTTTAATTTCATTTCTGCAATTCTTGTACTCAATGTTGCTGTCTGAATTCTTTAAAAGTATGCGTTCCCCAAGAAGTCCCACACCAAATCCCAAAATCTTGATGAAGTCGAAACAGTCAGGGTATAAGAGCTTGGGTTTCCTTGGACAATAGAATTTTATGTCTGTAACCGTTATGCCCGAGTGCTACAAAAGGTAAACAAATTGTCTAACTCATCAAGGCGCTGTGATGGGGAAGGTTTCAACCATTGGAGGGCAACACTGTTGTGTGGTGGACTGTTCAAACGATAGAAGAGGATATTTTTATGACAGATGCATAGGTGGCCAAAATATAATATGAGGAAATGAGGGTAGGCCTCCATCAATATTGCAGAGATCTCCAAAGTTAGCTGTGGTGTACAGGACAGAATATTATATCGAAATATATGCTGCTGTGTGCAACAAATGGTGAGGTCACTTTCTACTGAGTGATTATAATCAAAAGCATTAATTCGAGAAAGTTGTGAATAAAACTTCACAAACTGTGTGGTTAAACCGCGTTTTTGTCAAGGTTTCTATACTTGGTTAGTAAGCAATACCCCCTTAAAGATATGAACTCGCGCAGATAGATTGCCTTCTAAACCACGTGGATCCAGCTGTTTAAAAAGATATCTAGAGAAATGTTGGCTTGCAAATTTTGAAAAGGACTATAATAATTTATTGTTTTAAGAGCTTCATACATGTTTGTCCTTGTACAAGTTTAATTGTGCCGAAAAATTGTGACGACTTTTATAATGGAAAATGATCAAAGTAAAATCATTTTTCATTTGATATGGCTACAAGCTGTGGATGTACCAGTTGGCAGTTAGCAGTCCAAAAACGAAAACTTTATTAAGAACAAGCTATATCTAGACATTAAACATTAAACACAGGTTCGTCAGGACCGTAAGTACCACACCGCGGTCCCAGCAATGCGAGAAGGGGGGGGCAAGACTCGGGCAAGGGGCCCCTCAGAAAGGAGGCGAGAAATGGGATAAAGAGAAAAGAAAAGGAGAAGAGCGTAGGGAGAGAAAGAGTGAGATATGTTCCATCCATCCATCCATCCATCCATCCATCCATCCATCCATCCATCCATCCATCCATCTATCCATCCATCCATCCATCCATCCAGCCATCCATCCATCCATCCATCCATCCATCCGCAGTTTAATTATTATTGATCCATCATCCTTCTATTGTCCATTTTCTGTCAATCATCTATTTATCATCCATCTCTCTATCCATCCATCATCTATCATCAGTCGTAGTAGAAAGGTATTTAGCTCATATCAAGTTTTCGAAACTGTAGAACAGGGTAGGCTGCAATCGAAAGCGAATAATTTTAATACTAGACCCAAATATAGAAAAAATCATAGCATAATATTTATCAAATCTGTGTGGTTGTAATTAAAATTCATTGATCAAACATTATAAGGTACTGCTGTAGGCCTCAGTAGTGATACTGTAGTATTTTTTTAAATAAAAAATATATCCGTTAATTTGTGACTAGTACACAAATAAGAACATTAGGGGTGTAGTAGCGTGGGGGTGGAAACTAGGTAGGCAAACTTGCACAAAGTTAAGGGTATCGTGGGTTTACCTCAACGTCCCTCTACATTTACATTAAGTGGAGTTGGGTAGCATGCAAGATCGATGCAATATCGCGGCAGCCACAATAGCAAGAACATCATCATCATCATCATCATCAACAACAACAACAACAACAACAACAACAACAACAACAACAACAACAACAACAACAACAACAGCGGCAACAACAACAACAAAATGTTCAGCGATAACTGCAAGAGTACAACAATACTGACTTACTATTTACTTTTTGTAGGTGATTTGTACGCGTCTTTCCTTCATGAGGGCAAACTGATTGAGGTCGGCATCATTGAAGGAAAGTGCTAGTGATTGTTCTGTGGTTAACTTTTGTTTCCATAGCAAGACACATTGTACATGTATTGTTTCCTCGTGTCATAGCTGAGCATGTGTAGTCTTTTATGCGTTGCTAGTTCTCGCAATGGATGCTTTCAAAACAATTGCCACGTTTGCTAGAGGACTTCACTGAACCCATCTTGCCGAAAACATAAAATTTCAAGTTTCAAGATTTAGATCTAGCCACTGAGTAGCCACTAGACCTAGATCTATCTAGTTCATAAACCACCAAAAATAAAAACCACGCTGAATTTAGCCAACACGTATGACCCCATTCTAAGTCGACAAATGAAAAGAGGGGAAGTCATTCGTCTTTTCTTTATGACCTTGTGTCTCTTCAGTAGGCATTTAGATTTTTGCCTACTGGCATGGAAATTTTACCATTACTGGCGGTACTGCTGGGGCTCAATCTGGATGGAAGTGCCGATTTTTGCGCATAATACAGTTGAAAACAAGCTGCCAGTTAGCTAAGCTAAGTAGTCAAAATCCAAAATGACTACTTGGCTGACTAAGCTGGACTGCGTCTGGGGCTCAGTCGGGGTGCAAGTGCCATTCTGGTAATAAAAAATTTCAAGTGACTTGTGCAGCGTTCCTTTTCTTTGAGTGTATTACAAGGCTGTGAATTTGTAATAAGCTATGAGAGCTTGCATTGCTTATTTCAGTACTTTCTGGTTTTGATTTTTTTTTTAAAAAAACATTTTTACGAGGCGCTCTTTTTCCCAAGTAGTAGTCAATGACTATTTGACTACCATTACGCTACGCCCCTGAAGAACATACAATTTTCAGAGTCATAGCGGCGCTGATATGCTGTGGATCCCCATGTTTACATAAAGCTGTCTTGCCAAAGTAATATTATACATCAATAATATTATATTGTCTGGAGCCGGGGGACATCTGTAATACTTTATTTGAATCGGTGATGCATTTTTAGAGGGTTCAAATTATAGTTGAATTCTACTAAGAATAGAATGTGATTTTTTTTTTTTTGCATTCTGTTACTTAGCATAACATCTCATTTTCCTATCAGTAGTTACGGGGTTGTTGCGACCTCACGGGCACTATCATTATTGTCAAGAAAAAATGTCATCGAATCACCACGTGATCAAGGCTAGATGTTAAAGGAAAGCTGAGTCGTCTTACAGAACATGTTAAACCATATGATACTCTATTATTCGATTAATCTTAATAGTCTTTCATGTGTCAAAATGATGTAACGCCTCTGCCTGCCCTTAACAACCCCAATGGTTACATAATGCAAAGTCCGAATTCTAACGCCTGCTGTGCACATGTATAAGCTTACGTCAAATACGATCTAGCCGCATGGCCAAGCTGTCAAGCCAGTCCTCTGAGAACGTGTGATAACATATTGTTGCGAATCTTTTTACTGCCACTAAGCAACAGATATGTCAGACAAAATCATGCAGAGGCAATAAACATGCAGAATACTTTACCTGGCTTACACAGTCGAATTCGACTTTTGAATATAGACGAGCAAAGCCTTTATTAATTTTAATGCCGAATAATACACATAGAGAGGTCTGTACTGCTGGAACTTAAATGACGTCATCATTTCTGCCATAAGCGTCTCCTGAATAGGCAAGGGGGAATAAGTCTTGACGCAAGGGCCAAATCTCGGTCACTCTAGCCTTTCCTATTGTATCATTAAATGCACACGCGCGGTAACCCAACGATGCCCTCATTGCGTCATATTGGTTCGGTGGACATTATAGACGATTCATAGAGAGAAAAGCACGGGAAAACGGAAAAATTATTTTTGACGTGCGTATCGATCTTTAAATTCACACCCGAATGCTTTTTGAGACGGACACCTTAGTGCACTTGATCTTAGTCCATACCGAAACTCGTAGCGCCACCAAGATGGAAATTGATTTAAAACTAATATAATATTCTTAATGGCTCGATGGAAATGGCTGAAATTTTTCATGATATGTTTTTATTAACCGAACAAGTGCATTTTATTTGGGACCTCACTGACCTTTCGCTCTGCGTTTGTTTGATTCCCGCGGGACAACGAAAGGGGCGGTCCTATTATCCTGTGGGCGGTCCCTCGGAGGTTCTAGGCAACGGACGTACTAGTCTCTAAGCAAACCAAAATGGCTGCGACCGGTGCCGAAGAGCTAGAAAAGAGTGCGCTGACTCGCGAGGGTTGCTACACTTATATCTTTGCCTTATTTAAAAGCATACAGTCCACTGTTGATTGTTGTCACGTCCAGCTACATAAGGCTATTGATAAAAAGGCCCGCTGACAAATTTAAGACCGTATGTGGCGATCTTCATTTAGCCGAGCTTCCATTTCCGATGTGCTGCACTGATTCCCAATTTTCTAGATAACGTGTAGAATTTATGCTCACTTTCCCAACACGACTAGCTAAACCGCAGGAGGAAAAAACACACCCCGGGTACCCGTACTTTCTATGAAAGATCTCCTGGGCCTCATGTTTTCATTCCTTCTGAATTAGAGAGGGAACTTTGATATTAAGCATGTCAGTAGTTTGTATCTCAGTGTCTTTGATTCTTCAACACCCATTATGGTAAGGATGGAAATGGTGATCGCACTGTAGTAAAATATGACAGTTGGGACTATGGAGCTGGCAGCCCTGTCAAGGAGAGGCCGTAGAGAAGAGGAACAGCGATAGAAAAACAGAGACAAAAGGTATCCCGTTTGACTGATATAGTGGTGGTATTTTAATGCTGTAGATGGATTTTTTTCTCAAAAATTCTCTTTAAAAAAGGGAGGGTTACACCTGACCCAGTCAGTCTCCCAAATGGGACCACCACGCCAAATCACTACAAGTACTTCTTCGTTGTTAAATATGAATTTGACATGTGCAGATTCATTATAACCGTATTCTTTATTAGTAATAATAATAAAAGCATTTCTATAGCGCCTACTCCCCAATGAAGGGCTCTAAGCGCTTTACAAAAATGATACATAGTTTAACTCCTGCAAAACACATAAAAATTCAAAGTAATATACACATCTTCAGTCCAACGTAATCAATCGAAACAGTCTTCCAACAACGAAAAGAGTCCAGGAAACAAGCAAACTTTGGCAAAAACAAAGAGAGGGCAGAGAAGCAGCCTGCTAGGCGCTAACACTACTCACTCAAAAATATGTGAGACGGATCTGTATATTAAATACACCTCAGTAACAAGTATGATGTTGGTCCTGTCAGGTCTATCAAAGAACTCTTCCTTCCATTATGTTGAAATAAAGTGAACCGGAAATTCGAAACCTCACCTGATATAAAAATAACAGTTAAGAAAGTCCGTTGTAACAAATGGGTCTTGGGACTTTATATTACAGATGGCAAGGGTGATGGAAGTTTTTTGTTAGCTTTTGAGTTTGCCAATCAAAGTTGTCTCTGTTAGACCATTATACCACGTAAATATATTTGGAGGTTTTCTGTTTAGCCATTTTAAAAAAAATACACTACTTAAATAGCCTCACGAATTATTTTTAACCGGACTTGAATATTATTGCGCCAGCAGCAACAGCCACAGACTGAGCTTCGTTCGAGATGCTGCCAATAAAATGCCGCAAACATTGCTGCCACAGTCGAGCTTTGAAAGTTGATCTTCGTCTTGACATGTTCTTAGACCGGTTTGTCGACCGATACTAATCAGAGTAGTACTGTAGTTAGTCAGATAAAGTTTTGATCTTTGTATATACTTTTCTAGGGAACTTATCGTGAAGTCGACAGAAGGTTGAACGCAGGACAGATGGTCTTGTGACATCTAAGATGAGAATCTCTTTATCATCTAGACTATCTATAAGAATAAGACGCTAACCCAAAATTTGTGCCAAGGATTCCAAGAGAATCATGTGATGCAGAAACATGCGGTTTTCATCTAAATTTGTATCAAAATATGTATATTGTCATCAGGGTTGTTAAAAGTTACTTTTAAAAGTAACTGTTCCAATTACTTTATTTTTTCTGAAAAATGAGTAATTGTTACAATTACTTTACTTTTTTTAAAGCAAAGTAACTATTACAATTACTTTACTTTGAAAAGTAACTAGTTATTTTTCAGTTACTTTCAGGTCTCAGTTTCTTGGTTATCCAAGAAACGAAACAAGCTTGCAAAAAGTCAACTGGCATTTTTCACACAAGTTATCACAGTTGTCTTTTGAGTGATATCCATAAAGTCATTGAAATGATATCTACTTCATTTGTGTTGAAGTCTCAACACAGTAGCCTTTGTTCATTTTGGTATCAATGGCCATTTATTTTAATACCTTTAAAAAAAAAAATATGCCTCTTCACAAGGAAATTAACAATTTTCTGAAGTGCACAGCCTGTTTTAGAGAGAAATCTTTAAAATACAACCCTGTTTGTGTTAGTACAGTGACTTTCAGTCACACAATATGTATTTTATTATTATTCCATCTTTATGATTCTTCAGTCGTGTGTGTTAATTCTTTACCAAGCGCAGTGTATTGAAAGCTTTTCCCCCTTTATACATTAGTGTGTGTGTATGTATGTATGTGTGTGTGTGTGTGTGTGTGTGTGTGTGTGTGTGTGTGTGTGTGTTCAGTGAATTGTACATCTATGAGATTTTAGGTTTGCAATTAGAGAATCAGAAAAGGTAATCAATTGGTCATTTTGTAACTTTGATCTTCTGTGGCTTGAAATGATAGATTTAATTGTCCCTTCCCTCTTTCTCTTTTAGCTCAATGTCATATTGTCTTATAAATGCCTGCCTTCCATCCTTCCCTTCCTTCCGCCTTCTATCCTTCTTTTGTTCAGACATTCATTCATCTTTATGAAGACAGGAGCGGCTAACGATCGAAGGGAAACAACTAATGAAATGACAATCGTGAGCTAGTGCATCCATGATTTGTCTCCAATATATCACAACCTTATTTTTTCACGATTATGTCCCTTCCACCATAAATTTTTCACCAATTTATTTCTCTCCCTCTTTCTCTCTTTTTGTTTTCTGTATGAAAGGATAGTGTGTATAAAGGTTAGGATGGTGATGTATTGGTCGTCGATTTTGAGTTAACACAATTATAATGGTGGTGATTGTAGTGATGATAGTGGTGGTGGTAGTGGTGGGGTTGGTGGTGGTGGTGAAGGTGTTGCTGCTGAAAACTGATGACAGTCAACAGAAACAATGAAATAAGAAAAAACACAACCTTCAACTTTAAACAAAATAGGAGCAGGAAAGGTCGAAGGGAAGCAACCAATAAAATAAGTACCTTACCTAGTGCACCCTTAATTTGTCTCCCATTTATTACGACCGCCATTTTTAACAATTATGTTCCTTTGACCACAAATTTTACACCAATTCATCCCCCCTCTCTCTGTCTGCCTCTCTCTCTCTCTCTCTCTCTCTCTCTCTCTCTCTCTCTCTCTCTCTCTCTCTTTTTTGTGTCTTTTTCATTCTCTTGATTGTGTTCCTAGGATCACACGAAATTTCCAAGTAATAAGTAATGGGGTAGACCTCAATCACTAATATTGTGTGTGTCTGCGCACATGCGCGTACGGGCGAGTTTACATGTGCATGCTTGGGCGTCTGCACGATTGTGCGTGTCTACACGTGTGCGTAGTTTACATGTGAGCGCGCGAACGTGAATACGTTTGCGTACGTACATGCGTGTCTGTGTGCGAGTGCTTGTGCTCTTGCGTGCGCGTCCGTTATCTGTATTAAGGATGGTGTTAATGATAAAGGTTATGCATATGATGATGTGCTGGTTGACGTAACAAAAGGTGTTATGGTGGTAATGGTGGTGATGGTGGTGGTGGTGGAGGTGGGGATGGTAGTAGTAATCGTAGGTGGTGATGGGGGTTGCGGTGGTGGTGTTGTATCTCTGCTGTTGCCATTGCTGATGTAGTGGTGGTGATAATCTGAGAGGGAACTAGTGACGACGATACACTGGTGGTGTCAGTAGGAACAATCCAAAAAACATCCACATAAGTTAGGCTAGGTGCAGCAAATAGTCAAAGTAAAATGACAATCGTGAATTAGTGCATCCAATGTCTAAACTTGTCGTGCGGCCCGAGTGGCGCAGGTTTTCTGCGCTGGTTAACCCGCAACAAATCGGCGGGTAGCCGACAAAGCTGGTAAACGCTGGTAAGCACTGTCAAGTGTCCAGATTCAAGTCAAATTGCACCCAAACATATTTTTTACGAAAAAAAAAGACTAAGAAAGTGTTCATATTAATTCTATTTCAATACAATAACTATGACGAGAACAATGAAAAGTTAAAGTTTTGTCAATCTAGACTGGATCTATCCACTTCTTAATGCCTTTGCCGACTTTCAACACCGAGAGATGTGCATTATGCTGTACTTAATTACAATATTACCTTCAAATCCCATCTCTTTGGTTATTTCTTGCCAACACTTTTCAGTGACTGCGCGGTTGGCATGTAGTTTATGGCATTTGTCCCAAATCATAGGATGCTTGAAGACCTCAGCTATTAGTTTCTCTGCGTCCATGTTTGATGCAATGTGTTTACAATTGAATAAGCCCGCGAAACGAGACATCCGGTCACTTTCTCTCCTCCTCCCCCCACCTCCCTCTCGCTATTTCCCTCGACTTGTAGCGGACAAGAATATTACCCCGGCATTCTTGTAAGTTTGCCTGCTCGGGCAGCCAGCCACCAGCCGCTGGCAACAAGCGTTAACTCTGGAAGGTTTGCTAAGTTAACGAGAGGCAATTTTCAACGAGGGCCCTGCTGGCTTGAGCTGGTTAACCAGCGCGCGGAAAACCTGCGTCACTCTGGACGCACCCTTAGCCTTTTGTAGGAATAGGTGAGAGGGAAGAAAGAATGCAAGTTGAGAAATAGAGCTACAAATATAGAGAGTGGAAACAATAAAAAAAAAAGCAAAAGCAAAAGGCGTAAGTGAGAGCTGACGCCAGGAAAGCCGTAAAAAAAGAAAGAGAAAAGGGGGAAAAGATTAAGAAGAAGAAAGGGACAGACAGACAGACAGACAGACAGACAGACAGACAGACAGACAGACAGACAGACAAACAAAAGAGAAAAAGAGTATTTCTTGATAAGATACCACATGAAATTGTTCCTCTGTAATTTACATCTCTAAATGTTCCAGAGAATATATCATCAAATTTGAAGTGGAGATATAATAAAAGAATTTTAAAAGTTCTGTCCAAATCAGCAATGTTAAGAATTAAGAAATTTACTTCAATATTTAAAACACACTGATCACAATAATATTATAAAATGAATACGAATTTTTGGATCTAAAGTGATCCTTCATCAGGTTAAACACAATGCTGAAAAAATAATGAAGGCACCTCATTATTACGACTATCTTGCAACTCGGGCGCTGCACTGCGGACGACCAGCAATTACTTTGTTATATTAATAATATGTATTTATATGTATGATGTCTGTTGTTGGGACACCAATTTCTTTTTTGGGTACAAAAAAAGTCCTTTTTTGTGG
>JAWQUT010001474.1:0-11844 GCA_033807755.1 Ellobium chinense
GTTTGGTGGAAAGAACAGGTAGGCTTTTGACTGACAGCTATGTATAAACTTTAGACCATTACATGTGAAATTTAAATAATAAAACAAGTTTTATTCTCTACCTGGATTTATTACATTTTTTCGATTATTGTCATGGGAAGGCCTAGAATAAAGTTACTGTCTTCAGATCTGCCAGTTGTCCTGCAAATTTTATCCTTGATATTTGTATCTGCTGTCCTTTTGGAAGAGTCATACGACATTGCAGAAACATGCCTTCTCTATGTCTTTGCTTCGAAAACAAAATTTGATGTGTCTGGAAGTGTGCACTGGAACTTTTGTAGTACAAATGCCAGAATGGCAGGACTGCAAGGAAGATCTACATAGCGACAGGTCTCGGTGCTCTGTCTTATGATGGCCTCCGTGACCATGGTTCTCGGCTCTGTCAGGAAGGTCTCAATAGCTACAGACGTCAGTGCTCTCAGGAAGTCTCCAAGATCTTGAGGCTTAGTGCTGTATCGAGGCTCCCCATAACAACGGCTGGCAGTGCTATCCGGAGGTCTCCATGGCCCTAGGCCTCAATGACATTGTCAGAAAGGTCTCTCAAACCACCTGCCTCAGTGTTGTCAGGAGGGTTCCCAAAGCCGCAGGCCTGAGTGTATCAAAAGAGGCCTCTAGATATGAGTCTCGAAGCTCTCATGACGGCCTTCACTACTGATAGGAAGTTGCCATGGCCACCGATCTCAACACACACTTCATCTTCATGTAGCTATGGAGTGATTGACGATATAGTTTTCCATGTTCCCATGAGCAGATGATTATGATGAGGATGATGAAGATGATGATGATAGAAGATCTTGGACCATGTAATATGGAGTAAATCCAGAGATGGAAAATAAAAGAAGTGCATGAAATATTTTGGCAAATGTTACGAAACATATTCAAACCAAGAAAAAGAAACAAAATTCACTAAAAATAAAAGCGATTTAGACTAATTAAATAAAAACAAAACAGCAAAATTCCGAACCCTAACCAGACCAAAATGCGCACATCTCACATACTTTCTTACCTACCATACCTACCCCATTCAACACAATGAATGGGAAACCCGATAACAAAAATGAAGCACATCGTCTAGAACGTATACTTTCCTTGCCGTTCCATTTTTCGGAAACCGTCGTGCGCATTCCTCTTCACTACTTGCTGCTATGCTATGAGTAGCTTTCCTGAACATCCGCTCATGTCTTATTTGTTTATTTGGAGGACGCTCCGCAGGGTCCGTGGCACACGGTCCCTTTTAGGCCAGCCCTCGACTAGAAAATATATCCGTTTCTACAACGAATTTATGAAGAAGAGAATAATACTTTAATAACAAAAATTGTGACTCAATTCTTACAGGCGCTAGTTTTTTTAAAAAATCTTTTCAAATTTAGATAGCTTAAAATTTCACATCAAAAGAAAAGTATTTACTGATAGCTCCGCTTCCTAACTTTCTATTTAGGCAAATAACACGTTTATCTCTACATTTAAATACTATTTTGCGAAAAGATGAAATAATTTACTAGACCATATAAACATTTTATGCATCGTTTTACATAATACGGTTCCCTCCCTTACCAAGGAGTATATGAAAAGTTGCACCCTTGAGATAGTTGTAAAATATTTCTAGTAGTAGTCTAGTTGTTGTTTCTTGTTATAGAAATCACAGCTACAGTGACAGGAATGGTAACAATTATAGGGGTGGTAGTGGTAATGGTCGTAGGTGTAGTGGAGGTGGTAGTGATGATGGTAGTTGTGGTGCAAATGGTGTTTTTGTTGATATTAGCCTTGATGGGTACGATATTAATGGCAGTTTTTGTGGTGATTGTGATTTTGGTAGGAGAGGAAATGATATGAGGTCTTTTGGGAGCGGCAGTACATGTTTATTGGGATTTTACTTATTACAGCTTCTAATGCTATCCTATTACCGAGAAGAATGACAATGTAACCCGCATTCGAATGAAACCATTCCAACGCAGTCATAGGCTGGCAGCATATCTACTCCTACTCACAGAATATAAAGAACTCTGGGAATCCTACTACTAAGTTTTGTCGCCCCTGAATGAGGCTAAGGCCACGTGCTACAATCCTATCAACAGGTTTCAGACTTCTAATTGGATGAAAATAGTTTGTTGTTAGATGCGTTAGTAAGACAGTGAAAAATCTGTCCCTTGGACTGATTGTGGAGAATGGGCCCTAGATTTATGAGCCTACCTGCGAATTAGTTTGTATTCTCTCTTGATTTTGTAAACTAAACCTGAAGTTTGAATCATTCACTTCTGTTTCGGTATGGCATTCTATGCAGAGCACTTGTCATTAAGGAAACTAGTTAGCTTGTTTACATCTTTCGATGTATTGGTTGGTAGCTCGAAAACGAAAGGAAAAACCTATATTTCAAACATCATTTTTAATAAGCTCTGCTGCAAACTATTAAAGAAGACTTGGACTCAATTCTTACAGGCGCTAGTTTTTAAAAATCTTTTGAAATTTAGATAGCTTAAAATTTCACATCAAAAGAAAAGTATTTACTGAACGCTCCGCTTCCTAATTTTCTTTTAAGACAATTGTCACTTTTATCTCTACAATTCAATATCTTACGAAAAGATAAGATAATTTACAAAGCCATATAAACAATTATTATTTATGCATGGTTTTACATAATATGGTTCCCTCCCTTGCCAAGGAGTATATGGAAAGTTGCACCCTTGAGATAGACTAGTTGAAAAGTGTTTCTAGTAGTAGTTTAGTTGTTGTTTCTTGGTGTAACCATCACAGCTACAGTGACAGCAATTGTAACAATTATAGGAGTGGTAGTGGTGATGGTCGTAGTTGTAGTGGGGGTGGTAGTCATGGGTTTCAATGCTGTCAGAAGGATCGCATTGTACACGTTCCTCATGCTGTCAGGAAAAGCTCATTAATAACGGGGTCAATACTGCGAGAATGGATCCCATGGCGACGAGTCTCAGTGCTCTCATGAAAACCTATGTAGTCATGGGCTTTAATGCTGTTAGGAAAATCGTCATAGCCACGAGTATCAAAGCTGTCAGGAAGTTTCTGTGGCAATGGGAGTATATGTTGTTAGAAAGGTTTCCCAAACCACTTGCTCCAGTGGTGTTGGGGGTGGTGGGGATGGGGTGGGAGACGTTTCTAATGCTCTTATGAGGGCCTTTAGTGGTGATAGGAAGTTCACAATCGCCAGAAATCTTAATTCTATCTCTTTTGCCATGGGTCGTCTCAGCGATGCTTGATTGAATGAAGGAAAATATTAGTACATATTTTATGTATTTTACTGAAATGGATTGTCACTTCCGCTTGTCCATGAGCCATCGAGCATGTATGAATTGTTATCATTGTGAAGTCACTATTTTGCAAGTGTGAATGCTTTCCTTGAATTGTTGGTAGATACCATCACCGTCCCCTTCCCCCCGCCCCGAAATATACGCCAAGTCAAAACGACATTAATACCCATCGCACCAACACATATTCAAACACGTGGAAGATTAACACATCATAAATAGAAAACAAAAAAGGAAATGTAAACTCGACAGCAAAACAGTCTCGAATGGAGTAGTCACATGGTTCAACAGATATATCGGATGCGACGGACCAAACTTCCCATTTTCATTGTAAAAGTTTTTATTATTTTTAAAATGAAGATGAGTTCGTCTCCTTATCAGTTAGAAATGAAGTAGCTAAGAGTCTTAGTAAGACCTTTGCGTCACTACAATATAATGCTAATTTTCACGCTTCATCTTTATGCAACTGTAGTGTGATTAATGATAAGCTCTCCATGATACCGTGAACAAATGATGATGATGGTGATGATGATGATGATGATGATGGTGATTTTCGGTCTTATTTCTTAATTAGATTTTAAATTTAATTCCTTGAATTAAGATTGAGCTTTTAATTTTTCTCAGTTTTAAATGATGATGATTGTGATGGTAATATTATATATACGACACTGGTGGACGCTATTTCATTTTATTTTGTGTGAAACAAATGGTGATATTGATGATGATGATGATGATGATGATGATGATGATGATGATCATGATGATGATGATGATCTATTGATAAAGGCCTTAGAGCCGAAACGTTTAGATGTCATTTTCGAGCTTAATTCTTTACTAGATTTTTAATAAATTCCCTGAATTAAGGTTGAGCTTTTAATTTTTCTAGTTTTAAATGATAATGATGATGATAATGATGATGATAGAAGTGTGTGGAATGTGTATAATGGAGTAGATTCTAGTGATTAAAAAATAATATAATTCCATGAAACTAACGTTACGAAAATTAAAAAAAAACCAAGACAGAGTAGCAGAAATTAATTAAGTAAAAATTAAGGTTATTTGGAAAATTCTCTGGTTTAGTATTAATGTCTAAATAAAAAAAAAAAACCCAACAAATCTCCTAAATCTTAGCATAACAAACAGTCCACATACTTCCACATCTTTCTTTAACTTTCGTTCAGCACACTGAAATTGTAAATACAACCGTAGTTACAAAAATAACAAATGTCACATTGTGTTAAACGGGTTATGATGTGACACTAATACGGCCAATGCCGTTCCACTTTTATGATACTGTCGTGCGCTTTCCTTATCACAGCTTTCTGCCGTGTCACAGGTTACTAGACGGAAACGTGGACAAATACGAAAACACACAAGACGGCCCAAAAACTCACAGAAGACAGGACGCGAACTAACAGACATTAACATTCACTCACCCAGACATGCCATTGACGACATGAAACTTGCCTCTCAGGCTCATATTTAATAACAAAAAGGAAGTACGTAAATATATTTAGAGTCGCCATACGACTGATATAAGGTCAAGTTAATACAGCACTGGCTTCAAGACTTCGCCCAACAATCACTCAGTCCACTCAGGATCATACAATCTAAGCTTCAGTGACAGGTTTATAATAATTATTTTACCCAGGGCATTCCTTGCTCTTAACGAAGCTTATAAGATAAACTGTAACATACATCCAGTCTCCATGCTCTTAACCCAGCTACATGACAAGCTAATGATATGAATCCGTATAGGAACTAGAACTAGTAGTACGTAACTCAGGGATATGTGTTCCCACTCTATAGGTATGAAGATGCCAATGTATTTTTCACTGTTGGCTTTATTAGGGTTTACACCTCTCATTAACTTATCCTGGGGTGCCGTTTCAAAATACTTTCCAAATATGTTGTTTAGNCATAACTCGTGACATGCTGCTCCGTGACGTGAGTAGCTTTCTGGAACATCCGCTCATGTCTTATTTGTTTATTGGAGGGCGCTCCGCAGGGTCCGCTGCACACGGTCCCTTTTAGGCCAGCCCTCGACTAGAAAATATATTCGTTTATACAACGAAGTTCTGAAACCCATCATACTGTGATAACAACAATTGTGACTCAATTCTTACAGGCGCTAGTGTTTTAAAATCTTTTCAAATTTAGATAGCTTAAACTTTCACATCAAAAGGAAAGTATTTACTGATAGCTCCGCTTTTTAACTTTCTATTTAGGCAAATGTCAGTTTTATCTCCACATTTAATTAATGTCTTGTGAAAAGATGAGATAATTTACTAGGTCTTATAAACATTTTATGCATGATTTTACATAATACGGTTCCCTCCCTTACCAAGGAGTATAATATGAAAAGTTGCACCCTTGAGATAGTTGTAAAATATTTCTAGTAGTAGTCTAGTTGTTGTTTCTTGTTATAGCCATCACAGCTACAGTGACAGGAATGGTAACAATTATAGGGGTGGTACTGGTAGTGGTAATGGTCGTAGGTGTAGTGGAGGTGGTAGTGATGATGGTAGTGGTGGTGCAAATGGTGGTCTTGTTGGTGTTAGCCTTGATGGGTACGATGGTAATGGCAGTTTTTGTGGTGATTGTGATTTTGGTAGGAGATGAAGTGATATGAGGTCTTTTGGGAACGGCAGTACATGTTTATTGGGATTTTACTTATTACAGCTTCTAATGCTACCCTATTACCGAGAAGAATGACAATGTAACCCGCATTCGAATGAAACCATTCCAACGCAGTCACAGGCTGGCAGCATATCTACTCCTACTCACAGAATATATAGAACCCTGGGACTCCTACTACTAAGTTTTGTCGCCCCTGAATGAGGATAAGGCCACGTGCTACTATCCTATCAACAGGTTTCAGACTTCTAATTGGATGAAAATAGCTTGTTGTCAGATGCGTTAGTAAGACAGTAAAAAATCTGTCCCTTGGACTGATTGTGGAGAACGGGCCCTAGATTTATGAGCCTACCTGCGAATTAGTTTGTATTCTCTCTTGATTTTGTAAACTAATCCTGAAGTTTGAGTCATTCACTTCTGTTTCGGTATGGCATTCTGTGCAGAGCACTTGTCATTAAGGAAACTAGTTAGCTTGTTTACACCTTTCGATGTATTGGTTGGTAGCTCGAAAAGGAAATGAAAAACCTATATTTTAAACNTATTTTAAACATCATTTTTAATAAGCTCATTGAATGCTGCAAACTATTAAAGACGACTTGGGATTGTGGAATTTGTTGCAAGTGACAGTAGAGAAAACAGTTTATTAGGCTTCTGTAACCAAGAGGGTCTCCGTAGTCACTGGATTCGGTGCTGTGAGATGGGGTCTCATGGTGACGGACATCAGTGCTCTGATGAGGAACTCGATAGCCATGAGCTACAATTTGTTCAGTGACAAGCACAGCTATGAGGTGTCTGAATACTTGTTTTATGAGTAAATTGTCATTTAAGGACCTAGTGATAATGAGCATTTCTGACTGAAAGTGAGAGGAAGGCCGTTGTCTGTGTAGCTATGAATATCTTGTAAGAGTGTTATTGCTGAAAATGAGAAGTGGATCCAGTGTACAAGTGCCATGATGGTTTGTGAATGGATGTCTATCTTTAAGTGGGAAGGAAGAAAGCAAGAATATGGAAAAAAAAATATTAAGAGAAATAGCAAAAGCAGGAAAGGAAGGTGTCATTTGAGTGATGGAGGGAAAGAATAAAAGAAGTGTTTGGTGGAAAGAACGGGGAGGCTTTTGACAGACAGCTGTGTACAAACTGTGTACATGTGAAATTTAAATAATAAAATAAGTTTTATTCTCTACCTGGATTTGTCATATTTTTTGGTTATTGTCATGAGAAGGCTAGAAATAAAGATATTGTATTCAGCTGATCTGCCTACTATCCTGCAAATTTTATCCTTGATATTTGCATCTGCTGTCCTTTTGGAAGAGTCATAAGTCATTGCAGAAACATACCTTCCCTTTGTCTTTGCTCTGAAAACAAAATTTGATGTATCTGGAAGTGTGCATTGGAACTTTTGTAGTACAAATGCCAGAATGGCAGGATTGCAAGGAAGATCTACATAGCGACAGGTCTCAATGCTCTAATGGTTACAGACTTCTAATTGGCTGAAAATAACATGCTGTTACATGCCTTAAGAAGACAGTAAAAGAATTGGCCCTAGATTTGTGAACCTACCTGCGAATTATTTTACATTCTCTCCTGATTTTGTAAATTAAACCTGAAGTTTGGGTCAGTCCCTTCGGTTTCGGTGTGGCCCTCTCTGCGGAGCACTTGTCGTTAAGGAAACTGGTTAGCTTGTTTACACCTTTCGATGTATCAGTTCGCAACTCGAAAACGAACTGCAAGATCTATATATATATTTTGAACATCATTTTTAATAAGCTTATTGAATTCTGCAAATAATTAAAGAAGACTTAGAGATTGTGGAATTTCTTGTAAGCGACAGTGGAGAAATCAGAATATTGACTCAACGAGGTAAATTGGATTAGGCGTTTGTAACCTGAAGATGGCCTCCTATCATGGTTCTCGGTGCTGTCAGGAAGGTCCCAATAGCAACATGTAAGTCTCCAAAATCTTAAGCCTTAGTGCTGTATGGAGGCTCCCCATAATAACGGGTGTCAGTGCTGTCCGGAGTTCTCCATGGCTACAGGCCTCAACGACGTTGTCAGAAAGGTCTCCCAAACCACCTGCCTCAGTGTTGTCGGAGGGTTCCTAAAGCCGCAGGTCTCAGTGTATCAAAAGAGGTCTCTAGATATGAGTCTCGAAGCTCTCATGACGGCCTTCACTGCTGATAGGAAGTTGCCATGGCCACCGGTCTCAACCCACACTTCATCTTCTATGGTGTGATTGACGATATAGGTTTTCATGTTCCCATGAGCAGATGATAGTGATGAGGATGATGATGATGAAGATGGTGATGATAGAAGAGCGTTGAACGTGTAATATGGAGTAAACTCCAGAGATGAAAAATAAAAGAAATGCATGAAATATTTAGGCAAATGTTACGAAACGTGCTAAAACCAGGAAAAAGGAACAAAACTTTAATAAGAATTAAGGCGATGTTGAAATTTCTCCAGTTTAATGGCAATATTTAGACTAAATAAAAAAAACAACAACAAAAAAACCCACAAAACTCCGAACCCTAACCAGACCCAAATGCGCACATCTCACGTACTTTGTTACCTACCTGCCCTATTCAAAACAATGAATGGGAAACCCATAGATATCTTTACGGGGAAACCCGATAACAAAAAATGACGCACATCGCCTTGAACGAATACTTCCTTTGCCGTTCCAGTTTTCGGAAGCTATAGTGCGCATTCCTCTTCACTACTTACTGCTGCTGCTTTGCTATGAGTAGCTTTCCTGAACATCTGCTCATGTCTTATTTGTTTATTTGGAGGGCGCTCCGCAGGGTCCGTGGCACACAGTCCCTTTTAGGCCAGCCCTCGACTAGAAAATATATTTGTTTATACAACGAATTTATGAAGAAGAACAATACTTTAATAACAAAAATTGTGACTCAATTCTTACAGGCGCTAGTTTTTTTTTAATCTTTTCAAATTTAGATCGCTTAAAATTTCACATCAAAAGAAAAGTATTTACTGAAAGCTCCGCTTCCTAACTTTCTATTTAGGCAAATGACACTTTTATCTCTACATTTAAATAATATCTTGCGAAAAGATGAAATAATTTACTAGGCCATATAAACATTTTATGCATGATTTTACATAATATGGTTCCCTCTCTTACCAAGGAGTATATATGGAAAGTTGCGCCCTTTAGATAGTTGTAAAATATTACTACTAGTAGTCTAGTTGTTTTTTCTTGTTGTAACCAGCACAGCTACAGTGACAGGAATGGTAACAATTATAGAGGTGGTCATGGTCGTATGTGTATTGGAGGTGGTAGTGATGATGGTAGTGGTGGTGCAATAAATGGTGTTCTTGTTGGTGTTAGCCTTGATGGTAATGGCAGTATTTGTGGTGATTGTGATTTTGGTGGGAGAGGAAGTGATATAACGTCTTTTGGAAGCGGCAGTACATGATTATTGGGATTTTACTTGTTGCAGCTTCTAATGCTACCCTATTACCGAGAAGAATGACAATTTAACCAGCATTCTGATGAAACCATTCCAACACAATCACAGGCTGACAGCATATCTACTCCTATTCACAGAGAATATCGTATAGACCCCTGTGACTCCTATTACTAAGTTTTGTCGCTCCAGTATGTCTTTCTCTCCACCAGAGCTTTTAAGAGCCTTTTGATTTCTTTCTTCTTTTGGTTGGTTGGAGTGGCCTCTGGATTTACTATCATGAACTCATATATGTTTATCATCATCTTCTAACTGAAGAAAACTACAGCTGACTTTTTGCTTTATTATGGTATCTGAAGTCATAAGTTTTTAGTCTTATGATGTTGCCTTAGTAGGGACAGAAACATTCTCTCTTTTTAGTACAGGAGACACAGTTTAAGTCTGCTTACTTTCAGTGTCTGCTTAATTGCATGCATCTTTTTATCTGCACAGGTTGAAAACAAACATTGGTGCTTATAGGGACTATCTGCTTCATCACAATTTGATATCATGTGCTCAAGGTGTCAGGTATACATGGGAAAAATGATTAATATAGTATTTGTCAATAAATTTCGAGTTTTTATGAGGAAAATGCTCTGGTATATGTAGTTAAACTAGTTCTGTTGTCCACTCCCACCCAAGCTCAAAATCAGGCAGCCACTTTTATTTTACCAAAAGATGGAAGATAACAATGTATGAATGAAACCCCCACAATGCATGAAAAAAGCCTGACATCCTCAGCCTACATCGAGTGCACAGTTGAAATAAACTGGGGTATTTTAATGGCATAACTCGGCTGTTATGAATGAAAAAATAGGTTAATCCGATTTTCCAAGAATTTTTGGCACTTCGCTGGGATGATCCGATGTCTTTTCAAGTATCCATGTCTCAGGCCAGAGTTATACTAGATCTAAACACTTCTACCTGATTAATGTACACAAAGTTCACTTATGTGACAGCAGTACCTTTAAGTAATCAGAGAGCAGCCTGGGCCTCATTTTGACTGGCTGACATATCACACTACATGCAAAGAGTTGATGCCGTTTCATTCAGTAGCTTAGTACAGATTGAATATGAATAAACTATCTGAATTCCATGTCCAGTTTTCATATGGTGCATGTAAAATTGTCCAGATGTTCATCTAGCTACAAGGTCTGATGGACACGCTCATCACAAGCCCTTTAAACATCACCGTTGCATGGTCAGTTTTACAATGACATAGTTAAATAAAATAAGTTAATGTGATTTTATTAATGAGTTATCAAGGTTTCTTGACTGTAGTTTAGAGTTCATGAGGTGTGGAACTTTGGTAAGGTGAATGACATGACCATTGATCTTTCTATATCAAGCTTTAAGTTAACTTTACATTAATTTACATGTGCTAGACTATATGAACTGATGAACCAGTTCATATCCTTATCTCAGTGATAAACAGCTGTTTGACCTCTGAAGATGTGTTTTCTGCTGAAAATGAGATGTGGCCCCAGTATACACGTACCATGATGGTTTGTGAATGGATGTCTATCTTCAAGTGGGGAGGAAGAGAGCAAGAATATGGAAAAAAATATTAAGAGAAAAAGCAAAAGCAGGAAAGGAAAAAGTCATTTGAGTGATGGAGGGAAAGAATAAAAGAAGTGTTTGGTGGAAAGAACGGGTAGGCTTTTGACCTACAGCTGTGTACAAACTTTAGACCATTACATGTGAAATTTAAATAATAAAACACGTTTTATTCTCTACCTGGATTTATTACCTTTTTCGATTATTGTCATGAGAAGGCCTAGAATAAAGTTACTGTCTTCAGATCTGCCAGTTGTCTTGCAAATTTTATCCTTGATATTTGTATCTGCTGTCCTTTTGGAAGAGTCATAAGTCATTGCAGAAACATGCCTTCTCTTTGTCTTAGCTTGGAAAACAAAATTTGATGTGTCTGGAAGTGTGCACTGGAACTTTTGTAGTAGAAATGCCAGAATGGCAGTACTGCAAGGAAGATCTGCATAGCGACAGGTCTCAGTGCTCTTATGATGGCCTCAGTGGCCATGGTTCTCGGCTCTGTCAGGAAGGTCTCATTAGCTACAGACGTCAGTGCTCTCAGAAAGTCTCCAAAATCTTGAGCCTTAGTGCTGTATGGAGGCTCCCCATAACAACGGGTGTCAGTGCTGTCCGGAGGTCTCCATGGCTACAGGCCTCAATGACGTTGTCAGAAAGGTCTCCCAAACCGCCTGCCTCAGTGTTGTCAGGAGGGTTCCCAAAGCCGCAGGCCTCAGTGTATCAAATGAGGCCTCTAGATATAAGTCTCGAAGCTCTCATGACGCCCTTCACTGCTGATAGGAAGTTCCATGGCCACCGGTCTCAACTCACACTTCATCTTCATGTAGCTATGGAGTGATTGACGATATAGTTTTCCATGTTCCCATGAGCAGATGATGATGATGA
>JAWQUT010001475.1:9382-25601 GCA_033807755.1 Ellobium chinense
ACACACACACACATACACACACACACACACACACACACAAACACACACACATACACACCCACACACACACTCACATTCACCCACACACACACACACACACACACACACACACACACACACACACACACACACACACACACAAACACACACACACGTGCGTTTTTTTTCATGCTCCTCGATTCTGAATGCCAGCTGCCATGTCTGCATAAACGGTTTACGGTTTCACGTCTTTTTTTTTTGTTGTTTTTCACTCTCTCTCTCTCTCTCTCTCTCTCTCTCTCNTCTCTCTCTCTCTCTCTCTCTCTCTCTCTCTCTCTCTCTCTCTCTCTTCCTTTCCCCCCCTCACCCCCATCATCGGTGAGTCCTTTAATTCACACGCAATACTCGTAACAACGTACATCCAATCGGGGGAAACAGTTTCGCAGTTTAGAATAGTAACGCAATTCAATAACGTATCAGTCAGGGGAATGCTTCCAAACACATTTCATTTCTTGCTCATAAAGATGTGTATTTGGTTTTCAATAAAACCGAGAATGACTGTTACAAAATCACACGTGTTTGAAAGATCATTCGTTGTCATGTTAGGTAGTGCGTAAGGATTATAGTCCATGCTGGCAACGTCATTATGAGAAAACAAAACAAAGAAGAAAAAAAACAAGCATTCGATAGCGGTGCTCCAGTCATCAATTATGAGAAACTTTCTTTGAAAATCGGGTACAGGAACTAAGGTTACTATAAAGCCTTTCCCAAGACAACCGCTCTATAACTTGTCAGTATGGCTTCCAAGCATTCGGTGTGAACTCATCTTATTATATCATTATTAAAGACATTGTCACCCGTGAGTTTGAGGCCATGGTCGGCTTTCACTACCGCCCTCAGAGTAAACAGAACGACCTTGTCTATAACACATTTGAGACATGTAGATACATGCAAACGGCTCTTGTCTGCGAACAGTTAAGCAAATAAGCAATGAGCAGCTGGTGAGATGTGAGCATGGGGATGACATGAAGTCAGTCAAACTCTTCCTCTGGCCGCAAACGGTTAAGAAGCTGAAGAAGAAAAACGAGTTTTATTCTATCTTGGTTCAGTGTCTCTCTGCCTTGCGGGACAAGATGGGATTAATCTCTCTGCCAGCATTCTAGCTCTCGTATCTCTTAATGTGCAATACCCCAAAGAAGCTTTCACCACCAAAGCGATATCGTCAGGACAGCACAGCACAACTCAGGCCAGGCTTGCAGCAAAGAGCACGGCTCTTACAGAACAGTATTGGATAGAACAGCGCAAGGCAAGAGAAGAATTACACTAAAGTAAATTACAACACGATACAGAAACAATCTTGGCAGCACAGTAAACTATACCAATGTAAACTATACCAATGTAAAATAATACATCCATGTCACCTACACACAATGACATAATCTATTCATTGGCTGATGTGATGGGGACACCGTTCATCAATCCCACTGTCCCAAAGTGATCACTAGAGAGGGAGAAAAACAGCTCTCAAAAAAAAGAAAAAATCAAAGAGATGGAGGGGGAACAAAAGAGGTGGTTTCCCCTCGGTCAACGACATACTAGATCCGACACTATGTTCATGATCTGCATTTTTCTTATGGCAGATAGAAACAACGTACATATAGTGCATGCCCTACATGATAAGACTGCGTGGTCTCACTATAAATAAGTAGTGTTCTTTCTTACTGGGGCGGTCCTTCAAAATCGCTATGTAAAAAAATTAATCACACGCCGTCCCACGCTGAATCCGTTTAGAAGGTTAAGGAGAAAATCGCATAAAGGCGCAGTTCAAGGTTTGTTCCTTTCTGCATTTTTTTTTTTTTGAGGGTAGGGGCAACTTAATCTAGTCTAATGGTAAAAGCATATATGAATTGGAAGGGCTTAGATAGGCCCATCTAAGGATGGTGCAATCTGAGAATGATGCTTAGCTGGTGTAGTTTCACTTGCACTTGTCTAAGTATGGTGCCTAGACAGGCACAGTCACTCCAATGAAGGTGAAGACATAAGGACTGACATGTAAGATGAGAAATCAATAGTGTTAATCATCAGGTTAGTGACTCTGCACAAAGATGTTAACAAATATTGCAGAATAGTAGGCCTAATAGTGCAGAGCCCTGTGCACTAGTGCAGTATTTGGGACAAGAATCGCATTACTAACTGCTTGTAACAAACAGGATTGCTTAGTGTTTCTGTGAGATAAGAATAACACATGCACAGCTTTGTTATAGGTTTGTGACACCTATTAGAAGGGCAAATCACTCATAGTGTACAACCCAATTAACCCATCACTGCATGAGGTTTTACGTTTTTGTCATATTTTGACAAGACCTTCCTTTGGGATAGTAATGAAAGGTTCCATGTGTTATTTTTCGTGTAAATGAATATTTTTCATTCCTTCCTTTTTTCTTCCCTACTTCCACCCCCAACACCNTTATTCTCTTTTGCGAGTGCAGACATAAATACAGTATGTTAGAATTTAGACAAATCTATTATTAAAAAAACACGGTATTTATATAGCTTTTATGATTTTATTTAACTCTCTGGAGTTCACGCATTGGGATTTCGTACGAATTCGTACGATGGCTGTGCACACAGCCAGCAGCTTAATAAAATCTCACATAATTACAAAACAACATCAGAATTGGTAAAGTATTGATATGTAATGGTCAATCTAGGTCCTAAAACCAAAAAATATGCCAAATTTAAAAAAATAAACATAAACAAACAAAATTTGTATGACGCGATCTATTTTCGTGTTCACCGCCGCCATCTTGGATTTGTGCTACGAGAGAGGAGAGCTGTCACTGTACATTTGGACAAAAATTTAGCTGAAAATGTCATCAAGTTAGCTAGAAACCAAGCTAGTTGACTCTAGCAGTGATGACCCGGACTATCTGGCCCCAGAAAAGGAGGTATCCAATGGCGATGAGGAAAATACGCCATCCTGACCGGTGAAGGTGCCGACTGGAATCAGGTCAGGTGAGTTGTCGCTACGGATAGCCCACGTAATTTGTTATTTATGAACTTGCATTTTATGTTGATATGCCTTGGTCACTGCCTCAGTTTGTAGTTTTGAACTTCTTTTTACTGTCTTGGGAGGATTTCTTGTGAAAACTTTATCATACTGTTACAGGAATGACATAAACCCCCTTAGCAACGGTTGCTAGGGAGAATATGGTTGTTTACATTGTTTGCATCCTTGACACTTATGTGTCTGATATGTTGGGGGTAATGCCCAGATGAACCCCATAAAGTGGCAGAAATAACTCTGGTAAAGTATTTGACTATGTCAGGTATGCTTCCACCATTCTCTAACTAATCTGTATGCTTTATTTTATGTTTCAGAACTAGTCTAGGACTCGGACATTCGTGGATCCTGATGATGGACCAGACAATCCCTTCCCAGCATTTTTTGCCTGAACATCCACCAGGACTGCACCTGCAAGATATCAAGACAAGCTTGATTCATGGTTACAGCAACCACTGTGGAGCCCAGACAGCAGCAGCGAAGCCAAGCCATCTCTGTCCAACCAAATGATGGACATACATAATTCCTGAAGAGATTTATCGGTTCATAGCTCTGCTCATGTACATAATCATCGTTCAAGTGTCAAGATGGAAATGTATTGGTCAATACAACTACTGTTTTATGATCTGTTAGCAAGATCTTTTGTTAAAAACAAACAGCAAAGTATTGAAAAACTCTTAGACATTGCCCGCGTTAATAGTTTCATTATTTTCAGGAATATAGAAGGAAACACCAGGATTTTCCAGGATTGTCCAGACCTTCAGACTACTCTCTGTTGCATTTCACTTTAGAGCCCATAAAAGAATTTTCCTAGCTCAGTGATGATGACAAAGTTCTTTTGTTAGTATACTAGGAACCCTTTTGGGATTCACCGTGTTGTACCCTTGTTTACAGATATTCGACGCGACTGCAGTCCATGTTGCCGTCTCGAGAATAAGCAGTTGAAATATCAGGTTAAATGTGGTATATGTGGAATTTTTTTTTTGTTCTAACTCTTCCAGGATCTGTTTGTTGGCTGAGCACCCCAATATTGGCACCTGACTCTCTCAAGATTGAATAACTATGATCAGCCAGTATCAATTATCAACTCCTTATAATTAATTGTTTCTTATGTAATTTTGTATTTTGTGAGCTATTGAAAGCCTTTGTGAGGCAAGTACATTTGAATTTAAAGTATGTAAAGATTTGTAGTAAGTAGATAATCACCTTTTAGGTGTTGGTCCTTTTAAATACAACTATCATTCATCAAACAATATTTTCATGTTGACACTCTGTTTTTGCAGTTTTACTTCTTGTCTTTGAATGTGGATAACTTCTATGTTTATGGGTCATTTTCAATGAAATTTGCATGAGAATTACAGAAATGGATGTACTTTATGGTGATAATAAAAGTTTTGACTTTGCTCTTCATACTTATTTTTTTCCTTCTTTGAATATGTTTGGGTTTGTCATTTTTGGCAGTAAAATCTATTTTTAGTATCACAGTAAATAGGTCACCAGGGGCAGACAACTGCAGCTAGCCCATCAGTGTGCATATATTCTGAAAGCCTGTTCAATATCCTACAGAATGATATATAACATGCCTTAGTTTGCATGATTTCCTTTGGCCTAAGAGCCAATAAATAAAGGCAACTACGTTCAGCACTAATATATCTTGAAAACCCATGAACTCCAGAGAGTTTAAAAACCACCTGCTCATGCCAAGGTGTTTACATGGACACAATGACCAGCCAAGAGGGGGTCACTTTTTTCCTTCTCTCCCAATCACTCNACACAATGACCAGCCAAGAGGGGTCACTTTTTTCCTTCTCTCCCAATCACTCCCAGGTCACTTCCCTCTGACCATTCCCCACTAGTTCCCCTTCAAATAGGCTACCATGGCAAACATTTATGGTTAAACTGTAGGTTCATGGGAGCGCGAAGAACTGAAACAGAATTACACTCTGAGTAATTAATTCTATTGACTGAACTTTTGCAGGATAATATAAATTAACAGAATGTTACCGGTTTTAACTTATAGATTCAAGCGTTTATCTTGTTACACAGAGGAAAATCATTTTGAGAAGAATTAATCATATCAATTTATGTTTCATTAACAATTACAAGACGCGGACTTCCTGAGCACTGTCTTGCAAATACTCCAAGTGGCAACACCAATCTTAACTGATGCCATTAACAGTAGAGAGATATTAATGATTAATACATGTGCTCAGAATACTGAATGAATGAATGAATGAATGAATGAATGAATGAATGAATGAATGAATGAATGAATAGAACTTTATCAGGCTCTTGGCCAAACACAGTACATAAATTTCACAATTTAACAATATGCACTCTGACACTCGCACACATCCCTCTCCACCCCACATCCCTCCTGTCTTTCTATCTACCTTCCCAAGCACAGCACAGTGCAGTACAGTGGTCATCGTAAAATAATCTACATCAGGACCCAAAGGCACTATATTAATATAACAATTTCCACATTACCGATTAAACATAGTTACCTATTAAACCTCTCTCCCCTCTCCCCTTCCTACTGTTTCTGTCCCTCCCGAGACTCATCCGCTACCGCCCTCGTGCCCATTTACACTCATTCCTTTCTCCCTACATTATTTCCTTCTGGTCATTTCATCTCAAGGTAGATACAGCAAGACTTCAAAGTACATTGTAATTTCATGCAATAAGCAGACAAAATAATACCTCATAGTCATTTCCTACCATACGTAGACTTTGATAGAATAATACATCATACTCTTTTCATACTATATGTAGATAAAATATTACCTCCTAGTCATACCAATAGCAAATAGAATAAGGCCTCCTAGTCATTTTATACCATAACTAGATAAAGTAATATCTCCTAGTCCTTTCATATCTTAAGCAGATAAAATAGTTATAGTCCGTCCAACAATATACGGTTTTCGTTTTTCGCGAATATCTCCTGTTTGCTTTGATCAATCCTTATCAAATTTTGCATTGCCTCCTGTTTCAGTTTGTCTTAACAAGAAAGTATTTTTTGACGATTATAGAGATGGAAATATAAACGTTTTCTTCATTAAGTTATATAAAATACTCAACCGAAAGAAATCGCGAAGATAAGGTGGTTTACAGCTTCATGAAATGTGACGTGATGAAACGCAGCTTCCCTAAACGCAAACATATTTGATATGGATAATTGCAAAGCATGTTTTAACAAGAGCTCTGTTTGACTTGGTTTGGACTTGGATAAATGCAATACCTAAATATATAGCATTTAGTCGGTATGTGAATGATGTAATTTTGTTTGTTGTGAGGAATAGTTATGATATGACTGTCCCGTTCGGCTGATTGGTCGTCTGGAGTGCCTATAACTCGAAACATTACTGACGACCTTGAATTTACCTTGATAGAAAGGTTGGCTCTGTCTGTAATAGAAACATGGTTAAATCCGAATTGTATGCGATGTGTAAAGTTGCAACTACTTGGGAAGACGGTCACAAGGTCCTGTTATTCTCTTCCCCAGTTTCATAATACTAGCTGAAGTGCTTAAAAAGTGTGGCTGTGTGGTATCTACGTGGATCTGGTTACGACACAAACGAAATTTAATAAAATACTTAGCGATCCGCTGGAGTAACGAAATGCACCCTTGTAACGTGTTGAGAGTAAAAGGAAGGCAGACAGAAAGTTTCAAGTCGATTCGAACAGCGGTAAGGATGCTATGCCACATACAAAATGGAGGCTATTTTTTTTTATATATATATGAGTAAATATGAACTTTTTGGGTGTCTGTCTAGTTTATAAACGTGAACTGAATTAGATGCAGAGAACAAATGGCAGTGATGCGTGAAATAGGGAATGCAAAAATTTGCACAAAGATCAGCCTTTATATTTAGAGTACGTGGAAGAGGCGGGGGCGGGAGGGAGGGAAAGGGGAGAATAATCGGGGAGGTCGAGTATCAGTGTAAATTACACTGTTTGTGACTATTGTTGTGTTGTTGTGAGTATTTTATGCATGTGAAATGTAACTTGTCTGATCCCGGGCGTAGTAGTTTGTCCTTGCTGTCTGCGGTAAATAAAATGTAGCGCTTGTTATGTCTAAACAGCTAAACTACGGAATGTTGCATTAACCGAATTATTGGACTTGCTCTTATGTGAATCTGCCGTGAAAAGAAGATTACTGTGAATACCGTAAAATGTCTGTTCTTTGAATCATCGGTTTCCTAAGTTTTTTTATATACTTTAATGAAAAAAACTTTTTTATTGTAACTGTCCATGTGTGAATAAATATGTCTCTGTTAAGACAAACTGAAACAGGAGGCTATGCAAAATTTGGCGAAGATTGATCAAAGCAAATCGGAGATATTCGCGATAAACGAAGACCGTATAATGTTGGACGGACTATAGTACGTCATTTCACACCATAAGCAGATAAAGTGGTACCTCATAATCCGTTCATACTATTTGCAGATAACATAATACTTCAAGTCATTTCATACCATAAGCAGAACAAGATCTCATGGTCATTTCATACCATACGTAGATAAAGTACTACATACAATGGCCACATCCCCCATTCTGGATAACAATACACACACTATAACTCCACCAGGATAACTGTCAATACTCTCTAGACAGTTTTTGCATATTCCCTTAATACATTATCTATATCATAAGACTGGATCGGGGGCGTGGCACGCTCCTTTCCTAACGCATAACCTTCAAAATCGCTGTTTGGAAAATTCCGCTGAAAACGTCAACATGTACAATATCCAATACAGAATGTTCAGCATCACTGTCCGCTCACGGAAATTGCAAGATTTGATTAATCAATTTACAAAGTTTGTGCCGCATTTTTCTCTTTCTCTTTGTTTCCGGCATTCATTCCGCCATTTCGTCGACTCCAAATAAAACTTTAAAATTTCGTACCGGAAAGACATTGCGTTTCGTTTGCCACTGGAAATTTGAACGCACACGCCGACACCAGTTCGAAGATCCAAATCGATTCAAAACTCACAATTTCACAACGTGTTTTAAAGCGGTAAGTATGTGAACTTTCTGTTTTTCTATATTATAAGATTGGATCGGGGGGGGTGGCACGCTAAATTCGAACGCGATAAACTCATAACCTGCTACACGTAACATTCGGGTCCAAAATCGGTAACCTGTATGAAATTCGACAAAAGAAATTTAGCGTCAGTGTGTGCTCACAAATGGTGCAAGATTCCATTAGTTGTGTACGGGCTTCGCTCAGTTTCATCGTTTTTAAAGGATGAGGTTGAAATTTCGAAATCTGCTTTCCATTCATTGATGACGCTTTGCTCTGTGAAGTCGTCCAGCACCATATCAGCTGGTAAACCCGTAAACTTAGCCATCCGGCTATGTCGAAGGACAGCACCGCAACGATAATGATACAGTTCGTTTAGTCATAGACAGGTCATGGACTAGATCGATATTTCGACTAAATCGGTGCTGTTGTTAGAGAAAGCCAGCCATCCAGTAGTGTCACGTTTACTATATTGCTACTTCTACATCATAGTAATAAAGCAAGGCTCTCCATTTAGCAGATAATCCTATTTTTGTCATCCAATGTCCCTTTCATAGAATGGGTGTCTATGCTAGCAGCATAATATGGCTTGTTGATTTAAAACAGTACCTCTATGATCTCGAAACACATTAACAAATTTATGCATATTTGGTCTAAAGAGCAAATAGGATGGCAAGTATTTCCTTCTAAACCGTTCAAATCTTGGACACGTAACTAAACAGTGATATTCATCTTCAATCTCCTTACACTCATGACACACTCTATCCTTATACTCCAATTTAAGCCTACTCAACCGTCCTCTTTCAGACATTATACTATGAGATCCCAACCTAATTTTCGTAAGGGCTGTTCTGAACGATTTATTACTCACGACATCTATGTATTTCTCATACTGAAACTCCTGTTTTATATATTTGATATACTGAAGCAGGAGTATCTGTGAGTTTTCATAAGACTAAAGATCATAAATATATTTTAATGGTTTTCCATTATTGCCGGTTGATATTGTGTAATTATTACTGCTTTATAATTTTTTTAAAAAGCCATTAAAGTATAAAACCGTTAGAGTGCTAAAATAATTCAAGAGAGCATAATAATAATAATTTCATTTATATATTACTTTATCACTGAGAGGCCTCCAACGTGATAATTCCATTTTCAGAAATTCAATTCATCCATTTATCTTATCATTCTGAAACCTTACAATTCATTGAATGATGGGTTCTTCCATTAATGAACACATTATGAGGTGAAGGGTAACTTTACATTTGAACGTCTCTTTCTGGTCAAGAGCAGCTCTTATCTATTTTTTCCTTGGTAATTCATCACATTAATTACAGAGCCAGGTTGATATTATGGAAACTCTCATAATTCTTCTGCAGATTGCAATGTCTGTCCTCGGAAAGAGAAAGTTATAGAATGATTCTTTATATTACTCTTGGAAATCTTCTCAAAAACCTCATAACTTTAAAGAATATTTAACACGATATCCACCGAATTTCATATTGGATACTAAATTCTAAACCTATGTATCCATATTTTACTGATGCTCCTTCATCTACAGCACGTAACTTCAAATTACGCTTCTTTCGTTATAGAAGTGAAACCCCATACCCTTAACTTTCACACACCTTTTCTTATCTTTTTCAAAAGGTTCAAGAAGGCTGGCTTGAAACTGCTATACAAATCCTCCAAGTCGCCGCACCGATCATAGACGGTCTTCTGGCAAAAAGAAAGGTAAGCATTAAAGCATCATACTGGTTTTTTTTCTAGGGTTAATTAAAAATTCATTAGATTTAATGTCATTTCTATCTATCTATCTATCTATCTATCTATCTATCTATCTATCTATCTATCTATCTATCTTGCTGTATGTGTGTTTTTCTGTTTGTTAGCCTATCTGTCTGTTTATCTTCCTGTGTGCTGCTTTCTGTCTGTCTGTCTTTCTATCTCTCTGTCTCTTTGTCTGTCTGTCTGTCATTCTGTCTATTTGTCCTTCTGTCTGTCTGTCTGTCTGTTCGGATTCTTGTTTATCTTTCTATTTCTTTGTCTTTTTAATTATCTGCCTGCCTGACTTGACCCCAGCTTTCTTTCAGTCTTTTAAGACTCAGAGTGTGCACTTGGCTTTCTTCTAGACGAAATTTAGCCTGAAATGTTGGAATTTCTAACGAAATGTTTGCATTTAAGAGTAAATAAGAAGATACTTCTAAAAAGAAGTAGCCTTTGAATGACTGCCTTTTATTTTAAAGAAAGATTCAGACTGCACATCGCTTTGTAGGAAAATGATATTTATTTTTAATTTTGCAAGATTTCTAACCTTTAAAGTTTTGCATGTTTATTATTTCAGCAATAACAAGGACATGTATCACCTTCATATGCAGGAACAAGGCAGCATTAAGTGTATTGTTGAAAATAGAGGACAAGCTGGAATTTCTGGGGAAATAATAGAGATTGCTAGTATCAAAAGAGTCTAGGTGAAAGTGTGCTGCCCTTGCATTATGCTAGACAATGATGAATAAATCTTATGTCCCACATTCCACTGTTGTATTTATATCTAGAATTTCATAGAAAGTTAAACTTTCACTTCACATTCTTTCATACTGACTGCTTCCACATCTGCCTATTTATTTTTTTTTCTCTTCCCGTGGCTTTGTTACAATCTCTCTCTCTCTCTCTCTCTCTCTCTCTCTCTCTCTCTTTCTCTTTTCCTCTCTCTTCCACTACTCCTTCTCACCGTTTCTTGTATTATTAAAATTCTGTCTTATTTCCTATCTCTTCGTCTGTATATTAAAATGTCTGCCTTTTTGAAATGTTCTTTGTATGCAGTAATGTAAGTCTTCAGCTAAATATTATTCACCATAATTTCACATTTGGAATTCCCTACTGGCAGAGAAGCATCGAATATAAACTATTCCACCGAGACAGTAATGAAGAGAATTCAGCATAAACAAAGTTTAGGACGTGGTGTAATTCACATAAACACGGGTTACAAATCATCTTAGAATTGTTCCACACGCGCCTACCCCACCAGCTTTCCGACCTTTCTACATTAATACCATGGTCAATAACTTTAAATTACAAAGGAGTAACAGGTTAGTGATTCCTAGGGGTCGACACGCCGAACGTCCTAAGTGTAAGGAACAAAAGTCTCGTCCTTTCTACGTGCTCCCAGGAAATTAAACCAGGAGTGTCAGATGTTGAAGTCCACGAATTTAAGTGCATGCAGTTTTATAGACAGAAATTTATAGAATATAATGGAATCAGCTGATATTATTTCTGTCTATAAAATTTCTGTCTGTAAAACTGCACGAATTTAAGTGCATGCAGTTTTATAGACAGAAATTTATATAATATCATGGAATCAAGTTTCCGTACAAGTTTAGGTATGTGAACCTTTAGTGAGAACAAATGTGATATGGTCGCTTCCGATAGGGGAGCAGGGTATAGGGTCAACACTCCACCCCTGGGACCCAGCTGGGCCAGGGTTATAGATGTAGGAACCTTCCTAACACTAATGAGGGATTTATTTTCTTTTGGGATATAGGTGACCCCCCACTTGTGTAGGCGGTGGGAGGGAGTAACAATGTAACATCTTAGAATAAGAACAGAATGTAAACTTCCTGAATGAAAGTAACAAACAACTAACCAACGCCGGCGCCAATCAGAAAGGAGTTGGATCAAACAAAAAAAGAGAAAAAAAAGGTATGTGAACCTTTTCAGTGAATACAACCCTGCCGATTAGGGAGGTCATTGTGAGGGCTGTAAGGATCTTACATGGAAAAGATCATCCCAGCCGACTAAGAAAAAAATACACTAGATAGGTTTTCAGTGACTGAAAATGAAGATTTGAGAAAATGGCATTTGAAGGTTTAGTGTCTTTAAAAAAAAGTATATGAGAAACTGTTTTACAGCTCTCTCTCTCTCTCTCTCTCTCTCTCTCTCTCTCTCTCTCTCTCTCTNTCTATCTATCTATCTATCTATCTATCTATCTATCTATCTATCTATCTATCTATCTCTCTCAATCTCTCTTTCTCTTCGGTTTTGAACGTGCATTCCATTGCCCACCTTCGTTTCAATACTGAGAATAAGCTACACACGTCCTGATTCCCAAACTCCTAAAATCAGCATCATAACACTCACGGCCTTCTACTGCATGCGCATCATGTTGGTCAAGCATCTTAACACATGTCATGTCTCATACCCAACAATGAGACCAACTTGCTGTTTTTGTCACGTCCATGTCACTATTCTGTATTAGACGATTTCTCGATTTCAGTTATACAGTCAATTCCAGTATATCCAATCCTTAAGTGTGTTTCATGTTTAATAAGCTTATATTATGGACAGAGGGGAAATCATTACTGATCTCAGGTAATAATCCTTATGTAATAAGGCCACCGAATACCACACCATCGATACCAATGTAAATCAGCCCCATTTTGAACAAACGTTAGTAAACTTACTGGGTGGTTAAAACACATTCGATTTTTCTCGAGTTTTAGTGAGCGAAGTAAAACTGCTGGACTTAAAAAGAAAATATTATGCATTCTAGGTTACAAAAGCTTAATCCGATTTCCTTCATTGAGCCAATAAACTGTTTCTCGACTGTCACTTACAAGAAATTCCACAATTTCCAAATCTTCTTTAATAGTTTGTAGAATTCAATGAGCTTATTGAAAATGATGTTTAACATGAAGGTCTTTCCTTTCATTTTAGTTCTACGAACCGATACATCGAAAGGTATAAACAAGCTAACTAGTTTCCTTAACTGACAAATGCTCTGCACAGAAAGACACAGCGAAACCGAAGTTAGTGACCCAAACTTCAGGTTCAGTAACAAAATCAGGAAAGAATGCAAATTAATTCGCGGGCAGGTCCACAAATCTAGGGCCCATTCTCCATAATCTGTCCAAGGGACAGATTTTGTCACTGTCTTCCTAAGGCATTATGATCAAACACTAATTTCATGCAAATAGAAACCTGTAACCTCTACTATCAGACTAAATCATACGCTTACGTCCATCTTGATTGACTTGATGAGTATACTGAGAATATGATTGAGAGCATTTAGAATGCTGAGGTAAATGAACTCATAATTATGACTCCTTATTGGTGAATAGGCGAGAGAGCGCTGAAATAAAAGATTCGATCGATTGACAAAAACATCTTGAGACAGGACGATGAACTGAGCTGACATTATAAAGACGGTGGAAAAAAAATGTACTAAGGATGAGACAATAAAAGAAGATTCTGTGAGTGTTAAGAGAAGGAAGGAGATGGGCACTCAGAGAGGGAGAGCTACATAAGGACAGGTGAAGGAATAAATTAAACGGATTATAGCTGAAGAAAACAAAAAAGTTTAGTTCGTCGATGGATCCTGAGAGAGCTGTTGATAATTGGGGCTGAGTAGGTTAGGGCAAGTATGTTTTGCAGTACGCGTACTCGTATACATTAACAGCAACAAAAAGATGAACAACAAGAAAAACAACAACAACAACAACAACAACACAATCACAACAACATAATAACGACACAATAACAACAACCGTAACAACAACAACGACAACGATAACAACAACAAAGCAACAACAGTAACAATAATAACTGTAGCAACAACAGCAACAACAATAACAATGATAACAAAACACAACAACAAGACTTATTGTCGGTGTATGGGGGGTGTTTATGCATTATGCAATATGCATGAGTATGCAAGTGCATCTTTTAGCCATTTTGTAGAATGTGTCACAAGTTTTAGAGGTAATTATTATAATGAAAATATATTTGCCGTTTGATGCATAACCTTATCAAACTAAAAGAATTAAAATGCATTCTTATTCAGATTGTTCGTAATTATTTTTTAAAATTCTATGAAAAGATCTTTGTCATTCCAAAGACCTTATGGGTGGCTGAAGAAAAAAAAATGTATTGTCTCAAAGAGGTACATCGCAACGAGTATTCGTAACCCATAATTCTGGACATCCGCAAAGTGTAATTTATAAAGTACTTCACTTATTTCGTGCTTTAGTATTTATTCTTGCGAAAGCAACCATGTTTGTGCAACTTGCAAAGGCAGCCCTGATTTCTAGACAAAGGATCACACTTTGAAATATGACGAACTAGCGTACGGATTTGGACGTTAATTGAATTCAGAGTGGTGACTTGGAGAAAAGCGAAAAATTAAAGAATATAAAACAAAACAGACATGGATATTGACAGTTAGAACTGAGGGTTCTGAATACTTAAAGAATGCAGTGTTGAAAGAAAAGGTGCGTAAAAAAGACGTACTTTGATAAAACAAACAAATATAATTCTCTAACACTGATGTTGCTGGTGCACAAAATTTATTAACCAATGTTTAGGAGACAAAACAATTCAGTTCTCCATCTTGTACTCCCCGCAATCTTTTCATCTCATCCAACTCTCGAATCTCCTCTGTACTTTTCACTAGTACATATTGTGATTAGTTACTTTCCAAGGAAAGACAATGCAGCGGTGACGAGGGTATCCACAAGATCATCTTCACTCTGTAATTACACACATTTTAGGAACAATTTACCAAATAATCAAAATTACGATAATAGAATTTTTGCTGTCTCAACTGAAACTTCCCCGGTAAAACAAGAAATCAAACAGAGAGACAATTAGTATTTCTAGTACATAGACTATGACAACCTTCCGTGGTACTAAAAGTAATCATCGTTCATACACTGTTGCAAAATTAGTATTTGCTTTTTTTTTCATTCTTACCGTAAATAAATATAAGGCTTCATAACTCAGTCCTCTAATCATTTTGAATTTCTTTCCATCTATGTGTATGTGTGTGTGTGTGTGTCTGTGTGTGTGTGTGTGTGTGTTTGTGTGTGTGTGTGTGTGTGTGTGTGTTGTATGTGTGTGTGTATTTGTGTGTCTCTATGTCTATGTGTCTCTATGTGTACATGTGTGCTTCTGAGTGAGTGTCTCTATGTCTATGTCTCTGTTACTGTATGTGTGTATATGAGTGTGTGTGTGTGTGTGTGTGTGTGTGTGTGTGTGTGTGTGTGTATGTGTGTGTGTGTGTGTGTGTGTGTGTGTGTGTGTGTGTGTGTGTGTGTGTGTGTGTGTGTAAGTGTGTTTGTGTGTCTCTATGTCTGTGTGTCTCTATGTGTACATGTGTGCTTCTAAGTGATAGTCTTTATCTCTATGTCTCTGTCTCTGTTTCTGTATGTGTGTATATGAGTGTGTGTGTGTGTGTGTGTGTGTGTGTGTGTGTGTGTGCGTATGTTTCTGTTAGACTTATGCAAGTTCAATATCAAATGTTTATACATGAGGTCAGTTGTACAGGTCAACATTGGTTGGGAAAAAAACTCAAGAAAATGGAAGTATGAAAATTGGCTAAATCTACTCGTCACAGACAACACATATTCTTTTTTTAAAGATTTATTATTCTAGGAATGCGATAAGAAAGTAAGATAACTGGCTAACCGATGTCATCAATGTTTATTTAGTACAATAATATCTTAAAAATACAATAGAAGGATGGATTCATAGGAGAGTGGATATAAGAATGGATGCATCGATGGATGGATGGCAGACAAACGGAGAGACAGAAAGACACACAAGAATGAAAACAAACAGAAAGCCAGACAAAGGAACATATAAACAAATGAACAGACAGACAGACAGACAGACAGACAGACAGACAGACAGATAGACGGACAGAAATACAGACAGACAATCAGATAGACAGACGGACAGACAGACAGACAGACAGACAGACTGATAGATAGATAGATAGATAGATAGATAGATAGATAGATAGATAGATAGATAGATAGATAGATAGATAGATAGATAGATAGATAGACAATAATATGTATAAAGCTAATGAAATGTTCTATGGCATATAAAAGAAAAATACTTGATGCTAAATACGAGTTACCTCTCTCTTTGCAATAATAGTGTCTATAAGTGGTGCAGCGACTTGGAGAATTTGCATAGCAGTATCGAGCCAGCCCTCTTCAACCTTTTAGAAGAAGATAACAAAAGGTGTCTAAAAGGCAACTAAAAGGTGTCTCGCTATTAGAACGAATCATGAGTAACAATACAAGCGGTCCAAAATCTTTAAGGTATTAGAATGGCATGGTGGGTGGATGGATGGATGGATGGAT
>JAWQUT010001476.1:0-14388 GCA_033807755.1 Ellobium chinense
CAGTGCTCATAGCCCATTATTAATTCGCAGCCTTGTAGCATACTAAGCCTCAAACACCTCCAAAAAGCAGAAAAAACACTGCACAAATCGCTTGAAATGTTTATCACAACAATGATACTTGCACCCTGACTGAGCCCCAAGCGCAGCCCGGTTTAGCTAGCCAAGTAGTCATTTTGGATTTTGACTACGTAGGTTAACTCGCCGGCAGCTCCTCTTTTACTATATTATGCGACAAAATCAGCACTTTAACCCAGACTGAGCCTCAGCAACATCCACGAGCAGTGTTAGAATTTCCATTCCTGTAGGCAAAATTCTAAATGCCTACGGAAGAGAAACGAGGCCGTAAAGAAAGAAAGAAAGATGAATGACTTCCCCTATTTTCATGCACCGACTTGGAATTGGGTCGTGTGGGTTAGCTACTGCCCGTGTGTTTTCTTGTTTTGGTGCTCATAGGCTAGACTAGATAGATCTAGGTCTAAAGTCTAGATCTATACCCTGAAACTGTATCATTTTTGGCAAGATGGATTTAATGAAACTGCTAGTATACGGTACTTGGCTGTTTGCCTGCGACATGCAACGAATAAAAGATACTCTCAATTATGAAGTAAGCCAGACACCTAAAATTTAAACAAAAAAATGTCTAATGTTCGTCGCTGCGGAAGAAAGTTGATGAAAGCATTACTATTTTTCTTCGACACCATCCTTAATTATTTTCCCCACATGCCCACTCTTATCTGTAAGGAGTAAACAAGAGGTTAAAACTGTTGCTGGTACCATTGTTGTTATTGTTGCCGTTGTTATTGCTTGATATTGCCTTGCTTTTATGCAGCATTCCTGGTTTAGATGGTAAAACAAATCTTTGCTATATAATACTACTTTGTGTCATGCATGATTTCACGTCTCTACTTAATGTGTATGTAGAGTGACGTTGAGGTAAAAAGACAACCATTCGCCTAGCACTATGCAAGTTTGAGTTTGCCTTCCTGGTTTCGACCGCCGCTCTACGTCCCTGTGCCCGTATGCCAATACCCCCTTATTTGGTGCCCAGAAACCAGAAACAATTTGAGAAAAATCTGAAATTCCCCACAGAATTTACTAATTCCCTGCTACTGTTCATATCAAGTGGACATGCAGCATATCTACAAATCTCACTGTAGTTGAGCTCACATATCAAAAGCTTTTTAAGAAAACTTGACACAGCTGAAAGTTAGTAAGTAACTGAAAAATGCACTGTTTAGCATGCTTGTGTCCATTTTTTTAATACAAATTGCACTGGACTTATGATGACATGTTACATACCAAAATATCAGTAAAGCAGCCTCAGAACAAGGGTTTAAGCTCCCCTAATACAACACCACAGAATATGTTCCATGAATTTCATAATGAATATGTTCATGCATATGTGAGTTTTACATACTGTAGTAACTCGTGATTTCCTTGTCTGTAGCCCATAATTTTGTAGCTAAGATTTGATATAGATATTGAGGGACTCTGAGCATTTGGACCAGACTGTGTTTTTTTTCCGTAAATGAGATTCAAGATCAGTAGGTTTTACTGTATATCAATGCGATCTATTTCACTTGATTACAACAGTACAAATGCAAGTCTGAAAAAAGTTGAGATTAAGAAGATGATGTTATTAAACCAATAAACGGAAGGTGATTTACAAACATTACTTGACATTATGGTTTTTGAGAGTGAGAAAAAAAGCTTCAGTCCACTTAGCAAGAAAACCGAAACCATGGTTGTATCTAGAAAGTCATAAGGCCCAGACTGTAGAATCACAATGAACAACAAAGTATTAACTAAGTGACCAGATTAAAATTCTTAGGCTTATGGATAGCAATTGGAAAATGTCAGTCTTAATAAATGCAGAATAGGGCGGGCAAAAGAAGCTTTCCTGAAAATGAAAGGCACTTTTGTGAATAAGAAATTATCACTTTTATTTAGAAAAAGGGTATGACAGTGTTAAACAGAACCAAGTTTACAATATGAACCATCAGTAAAGAAATGATTAAATTGCTGGAAGCCTCAAAACTGTGGTTCTCAAGAAGAAGGCTCAAAATATCATGGACAGAAAAGAAAACAAATGCCAGGTCTTGAAGGAAGCAAATTATGAAATAAAATTACTTACAGCAGTGAGGAGAAGACAATCAAAATGCCCACGACATGTAATAAGATAGCAAAGCTGGAACAGTTGGTAACAGTAACAAAGTAGAGGAAGACACAGGAAGAAAATTCTGCTAGAGTGGCAAGTTTGATGGAAACACAAAGCAATAGTGAAATGTTTAAGATGGACAGCAGACAGACAGAAATGGAGGTCCGTGATCACATACGCCAGTTGGCATGGTACTTGAAGAACAACACAAATTGATTAGGACTGTACCTTATGCTTTTCTCTTATATGTTTTTGTTGTGTTAACATGTTTGATGTTTTTGTTGTGTTGAAATATTGTAAGTTTCTTTTCATTTTGCATTATATATATGAGGTTTCAATAAGATACAAGTTGAAAGAAATTTTATTTGCACATGGTTTAAACATATATGCATCCAAGATGATGTCAATGAAATTAATATTTAACTTCAGGCACCAAAATTATTATATATCATATGTTCAAAACATATTCAAAATGCTATATCATATATTCAAAACCTATCCAAAATGAAAGTGATATATTGGGTAAAAATAAATTGCAGTTTAGCAGAGTAAAATGAAGTGAGGTCTATTATATCATTACCACTCTTTGTAGGATGCAGTCATCTGTGTGCCTGTCCCTCTGTATCATTGTTTTGGAATGGTGATTGGGTCGCTACAAATGATCACCCATGCTGCGACCATTGTGTGGCCATCCCCTGCCTTCAACCCAGAGTATGTCCTGAAGTCTGTGGAAAAGTTCAGGTGAGAATTAGGATGTGAGATTTTGAAAAGCTTAAATATGGTGATGTCATTTTGTTCTAGAACTGTTGGTAAAAATCCAGGTCACCTGAATTATCCTTAAACTCCACTAGCAGAAAAATTTTGACCCTAGGGTTCATACTCAGTCTGAAGCATTGCTGCGGCTGCTTCGGTCTTGACTGAGGCTGGGATCTGTCCAGCAAGCAGAAACACTGATGAGGATTCCCTTTCTGATCTAATCACACGTAAAGAAAACATTATTCATTATTATAGATCTTGATCTTGTCAGCTGCTGACATTTTTTAAAATTAGAAGTCAGCTGTGCTGCCCATGAATACTACACCACTCACTGACTATTTCTGTAAACTGGTGACTCACTGTAAGCTGTATATGCATATACATACACATTCAATGCGTCACTCTTGGATGCATGAAAATCGGGTATTCCCAGTAACTATATCCTTTACCTAGTGAGTGGTTACCAACTATTGCCTGTTGGTGCATATTCATTGAAAATGTCTTAGTATGGGTAATCCCCCTTGATGACTTGAATGTAGAGCATCTTGGTGACATAGTTGTCTAGACATGAATGGCGTGACATAGTTTAATTAATCTAGATTGTGAGATATGGGATTCTTTGTCCTTTGTCTTAGTTAAGCCAGACATCTCGCATCAAAAATAGCTTTCTGAGATAATAGTTCTGTTTGCAGTAGAAAGTAGTGCAAAATCTGGCAAATGAGTGGGCCATCACGATATCTTATTCACCAGCACTACATGTTGCCAGGAGCAGATAGACAACAGCTATAAAACAGGATGGCATATTATTGCATGTTAGGCAATGATTGGATATGTGGTATTGAGTCATATTGAAATGGAATGAGTCAAAACTGCATTTCTACACCATATCACTCAGCTTTTTTAACAGTTTAACAGTCATCACTGATGCAGGAGTATCTGAAATGATCAAAATTCTGCACAGTGCTGAACTGTTTTGTTTCTCTCATAGCTTAGTTTATAGTGATGTGTGAAACTGATTTAGTCGTGCTTACTGCTTGCCTCTCATAGTGCTGTTTTCTTTTCATCCCCCCATTAACTGTAAACTTTCTTTGCCTGTGGCCGTTCTTTCCTAGATGCACCTCTTTATATGGTGTGCCCACTATGTTCATTGATACATTAAATCATCCACTGTGCGCCAAGACAGACACCTCCAGCCTGGTTACCGGTGTCATGGCTGGCTCCCCATGCCCCATTGAGACTTGTAAGGACGTCCTGGAACATCTGAATATGCACAAATTTACCGTGAGTCGTGGAACCGCTTGTTTAGCTCTCAACCATTCTTGCTGTCATTGGCTTTTCATACTGTAGAATGGTTTGATCACATGGCCTGAAGGCAGGGATGTCATCCTTTAGAGAATTATTTGAAATCAGAGAATATCTTTCAGAGTTGGGTCTTTGACATCTATGTAGGAAACTTCTGAGGTGGAAAAATCAAATATAAATGTATTTTTTTTTTTTTTTTGGTCATCCTGATTCCTTCACTGTATCATTATGTTAAGTGCTACATTGGTAGATAAGTATCAAAGCATATGACACTTTCAGTGTGAAACAGCAGAGAATTAGAGAATTTCATGAAAAATAGTGGCATCTCTGTGAAGACGTGAAAGACAAAGTTTGAAAATCTAAAGCATCAATCAACTTCACACTTTGCCCTTTCTTTCCATGACCTGTTGCGGGGTAGTTGAGGGACATGGTTAAGAGTGCTGACAGTTTAGACAGGAGATTTTTGGCGGATTATCTTTATATTAATCTTCAAATAAGTTTAAATCATAACATTAACAGGTTTGATTGACATGCTCTTGATAGTATTACAGAAGAGCCGCTGACTCTAGAACGGCTGAGAGTTTGCTTTTTATCCTGCTTGATATACAGTTGATTCTGCTTCATCGCAACTTCCTGGGAACACTTGAATTGTTACACATGATAGAAGTGGCAATTACTTTGTGACTTTTATATTAGAAATACAGTATTCTAATATCAGATAGACTTTGTAATGAAACAAAAATTACATTTAAACGGATCGCGATTAAGTAGAGTTGACAACNTTTAATTTTCATTCATATTTTAGCTGTCAAATAATAGAATGCTTTGTGGAAACAACCATCACCTTTACACAGTTCCAAAAAGCTCCAGTACGTCTTCAACTCTGAGGCCTCAGTATCATGGATGTTTCTTTCATAAAGTGATGAATCACTCCACTATTTTCACCGCCATTGTTGTTTTTGTCATGGACTGCTCAGTCCATTCAATATGAATGAAAAAATACAGAGGCTTCTGTCCCAGTCAGGAAGCAGATTACCAACAAAAATGGAAGAGAAAATTGGAATTCCATTTGTGATTCCACTATGAAAAAAAATTGGAATCATATGAATGCCATTTTATCTGTAAATAGTTTTGTTGACCCAAACTGACAAATGAAATTGCTATGTATAGTCTGTGCTTATCAGTTTCTTCCATTTGTCAAGCTGGGTCGGGGGGTAGCCACCTTATTCTTTCTTTCTTTCTCTCTTTCTCTCTTTCTCTCTCATGTGATTAAAAAATTGTGGGAGCAGTAAAAAGAAGCTGAACCCTTTGACTCTGTGAGGTCTGGTTTGGGACTCCCTGGTGGACAGAATTCTGGCTGTATTCAACATTCCCAAGGACCAGATGGCCTTATTCAGAAAGATGGACTTATTTAACGAGGTCCTTTTTGGGACCCAAGATAGAGAGTTTTATTACCCTTTTTTTTTTCTCTGAATTTTTTGCAACAGTTCTATGATACATTTTTTGCTTTCCAGTGAGCAATAGGATGGTTAAACTTGAAGCACATACTAGCAGAGATCCCAGATGATTAAAAGGCTGATGTCTCATCATATTTCTTAATAATGAGATTTGTGCATGTCAGGAAATGTCATCACTTTGCTACAGAAATGGCCCAAGTCAGATATTAACCTTTTTTTTAAATATACCATATTGTTTATGAGGTTAAGGCCCATGTTGACATGATAAAGAAATTAAAATGCACCAATATTTTCCCCAAAAATCATAGTCACGAAGATACACACTGACTTCTTTTTGCGTTTTGGTTTTAAAATAAAATTGTTTCCCTACCATTCTTTCAGAATTGTGAAAAGTAACTCCGGCTCTTTCCATATCTCAGTGACAATATTTTCAGTAATTTTCAGTGCAGGTTTTGTCTTGTCTTTCAGGTGTGTTATGGATCAACAGAGACGAGCCCAGTGTCATTTCAGACAACAGGAGACTGCCCGCTTCACAAGCGAGTTTCAACAGTTGGAAAGGTTCTAGATCATACTGAGGTAACAGTTTGTTTTAACATTGGTAGCGCTAGCTGATCACGTGCTATGTAGCTTGTTGGCGGTGTCACCTAATTTTACTAGTGCTATAGCCAGTGGGACACATTGCCACCCTGTTAGCTGTCCGATGTAAACAGTGCCTTTGTTTTGGACTGGCAAGCAAATCCCAGTGTTTTTGTTCAAAAAATGGCCGCGTATAAACTAAAAGCACTGTATTTTTTTGTATAGGGAATTGGACAAGGTATATGGGAGGGTATTTTTTATTATTATATGCAATTGTTTTTCTGTGAAATGCGTAATGCAATCCCTGTAGATTTAAGCAGGCAGGCAGGCAGGCAGGCAGGCAGGCAGGCAGGCAGGCGCGTGAGAGAGAGAGATTGATGTAATCTAGAAAAGTCCACATGGAGGAGGGTTGGGGGAGGAGAGGTAGCTTTATTCACACACAGACAAACACTCAGCTGTCACATTAATCTTTTCATTTCGATTTCGGTCCATGGGGAGTGACACAGACAAACACTCAGCCATCACATTAATCTTTTCATTTCGATTTTGGTCGATGGGGAGTGGGATAGGAGAAGACAGGAGAGAGCTGTGTATAGTACTGTGTTAGCCATCCGTTCGGACTATGTAATGAACCGTGAATTGTAAACTGAGGTGATAACATTCCCTTTTATAGGTTAGCACAAAAACGGCCGGTTTCTCAACCCATAATCGGTCTTTCTTTGTTTCACACACCTTTGTTTCATGCCGTAATCGTAACATCTTATTCCAGTTGGGGGAAACAGTTTCGCAGCACAGCAAAGTAACAAAAAGCATTAGCGTAACAGTCAATGCAGTGCTTCCATACACATTTCATTTCTTGCTCATAAGGATGTGTTTGCAATAAAACTGAGACTGACTGTAAACAAGCATACTTGTTTGAAAGTTCACTCGTTTTCACAATTTCTATAGTGCATTAGGGGTTATAGTCCATGCTAGCAACTTCATTATTGAGAAAAATTATTCGTAAATAGTGTTCCAGTCATCTTAATTAGGAATGTCTTTTCTTGAAAATCAGTCATTTCTTTGAGTATCCTTTTGATTTTTTCTAATATGTCAATGAATGTGATGTTTATATCACAAGGACAAGCATAGGAGCATCCCAGTGTTTTAACTCTTTCTATACCATACACCAATATATTGGTGGGCGAGTCGTCGTCATTTTGACCATACACCGATGTATCGGTGTTTGTAAGTGGCCTTACAAATTGTTTCGTATCCGTATGGCTTTTATATTCGTGTGCTCATGACTGTTGCCTCAAAGTGATATATAACATCATACCCTTTTGTCATCTTTGGGCCTTGCATTCACTCTTGAAATGGCCTAGTGTACATTTTTTTCCTATAGACCAAGTATTATAGTGGTCATTACCCCATATGGCATGTGGTATAGAAAGAGTTAATAAGGGTATTAGTTTTCCAACCTGCATGGGGAGAAGTGTTATGACCTATTTCCAGGATACATAGCTGCATAAATAGAATCGCTGCAGATAGAGGTTGATTGAGTGATGCGTATATATACTATTGCCGCACTCAACAGTAGCGAGCAGACAGTAGGATATATACTATCACCGCTTCACGAGGGTTAAGCTTCATCATAACGAAAGTGATCATCAGATAAACGATTTCAGTTGTGATATTTAAGAAAAAAGAATATATTTTTTGAGGAAACATTTGGTTTCCTCATGCACAAATGTTTCCTAGCTTGTTTGATCCTTATTTCTATAATTGTGTATATGGTTTCAGAATTTATTTCTCTATTGTTGTGCTGTGGGTTCGCAGCAACCAAAGAATTTATGAAAATTCCCATCAGACAAATAAAAAAGGGTGAGACTTTTTAGCTTGGAAAATCAGGACATACCCTCAGTACCAGTAAGTCTGTAAGGAGAAAACTAAAAGTTTGAAGACTATTGGACAGAAGCTATCTTAAGGATTTTCCATGCACTTCTGAGCGGATGCTTTAGGTTCAGTTTCAAACAGTTATTTAGTCATGATATTTCTTACAAATTGAAAAGGTTCATTAAATTGAAGATAACATCAAACACATATGTGTCCTAAATTTCAGTAGCTGTTAAGTTTTTGCAGAAGGCATAATGTAAAAAGATGAAGATGAGTTTGATGATTTTGAAATCAAGGGAAATCAGGGAAAATGGTTTTATAAATTTGCATACTTTTTTCCATGTACTAAGGGCATACTCTATATTAAGGTTCCTCTGTGTTGATTTTCAAAGTGTGTGAACTTTTCTGTAGGGCAAAATCATTGACCAAGAAGGCCGAATTGTCCCAAAGGGAACGCCAGGAGAATTGTGCACCAGAGGATATAGCAACATGTTGGGCTACTGGAACGACCCTGAGAGAACAGCACAAGTCCTGACGCCAGACCAGTGGTACCATACAGGGTATGCAGTTTCTTTTGTAATAAGGCAAATCATATAGAATCAGGGATGCCGTTCTGAAATCAGAGAATGTTGGTGTCTTTCAGAGATTGTTGTTTGAAATCATACTGAGAAACTGCTGACGTAGAAAAATCAATATCTGAAAACAAAAACATCCATTCAGGTTTTGTTTCTTGTTTTCTCAATGTTGTGGACATTCTCATTCTGTGACAAAGAGACTAATTAAATCTAGATCTACTTGCCCTCACACACACATAATACAGAAACAATTTTAGAGCAAATTAGCATCATTCCAAAACATTTTTAAAGTCCCATAATGGTAGGTACCACAAAGTGATTTTTCAAATTGTGTTTTTTACAAATCAAATTCAATATTAAGAAAGACAGTACTGAAACAAAACAAACAAAAAAAAATTTTGAAAATCCATCAATAAATAAATTTTTTACAAATGTTTATTACTTTTTTGGACTTAGAAAATTTCTCCGATATTTTCGGAGTCAAAACAAGCCACTTTCCGAACACAATATCAAGAACAGATTTTACATAAATCAACAAACACTTCCATCACACATAACAGAGCCCCATTTTCTTTAAGGCAAAAAAAACCAAAGGTCATAAAAAAGAAGAGGATTTCACAATGGGCCTTCAAAATCTGAAAAAATAGCAAACGAAATGCAAATTTTTAAAGAAAAATGGGGCTCAAAGCCATTTTTGGAACACAGTAGTTTTTCCATTTTCCCCCAAAAGTTCTTCAAACTGCTACTAATTGTGCCACACCACTTGCACTACTGTGTTAATTTTTTCTAAACTTGTATCTGCACTGGTTTTTAAGTAATAGGCCCTCAAAATCGGCTCGGAGCACATTTTGACACTTTGGTAGAAAAAAGGGCGGAAAAGCACTTTTATAACATATTTTTGAAAATACATGTATAGAAAATCAACCGATAGAGCTAGATGAATGATTAATACATCATTGGAGAGGTCTTTTCAAGCTCCTTATGTTTTAACAAAAAAAACATGTCAAGCAGTATCCAGAGCTGCCAACCGGTACGAAATTTTCGTATTTCATACGAAAATCTGACCTCAGTACGAAAATACGAATCGTACTCTTAAAGGAACAGGGATAGCTATCTGCTTCACAGCCTTAAAAATCCACAATATTTTTTCATGAATTTTCAACCCCTTACACGTTTTCTTCGCCCGAGCGCTTCCGAGAAAATGCAGCTGGAAAGTCGGGATTTTCACACCGCGCGGGCCGCCATAACTGGTCGTCCGGTCAGCGCGGGAATAAGGCGTGACGTCATAAAGCGAGAGGCGAGCTAATAGTCGTTGTGCGAAGAGAATTATCCACATGCAAAAACTTTCCTTGGTGCTAAATTTTATGCCTTTTTTTCATATATGATCATTAAGTTTTTTGTTGAAGACTGTGAACATGTGCCTGACTTTGATTGCAATGCTGTAATCTTAGAAAAGGCAGGATGAATACTGGATAAAAGAAGCATCTGTTTGGGCATTGAGTGAGTCGCTTTATTAATGTATGCATAGCCTATGTATGGTTGTCTGGGCCGTTTTCCCCCTTGTATTGTTTAATGAGCTCTCATTGGTCTACGGTTCTGACATTCTCTATCATTTGCATGAGGAGCACATAGGTTGTTAAGATGTTGGACAGCAGGATAGGATTTGATTGACAGCTAACTATTGTCTCAGGCAGTGTTTTCTGCGCTTAGGGGCGGTGTTAGTTACATCACTAGTCATAAATCAGTGAACATGCGTCGAAGAGCCGGTCAAACAGCTGGCATATCGACNATCAGGTCTATGCATACTAACCCTTGTAACATGAGGCATCTAGAATCCAATCACCCGCTGGTTGTGTGGCTCGGTGCTACAGATTATTACCCTTCCATGTGTTGTCTGCTGGCCAATCAGCTGACATGCTGCTGCAAAATTTGACCCCCGCTTTGCTTGGTTGCTGCTGGCAAGTAAATTTATTTGACTGTAGCGCCCAGCATAGTGATCTTAGAGTGGAAACTGGCTTTACCAGGGATGCCACTCTTCCGAGAATTCTCGGAAATCTGAGAATATCAGCGGCTCCAAGAATGCCATCCGAGGTCCGTCCGAGAACCTGTGACGACTCTCGGAAAAAATAAATTCTGGTTCCCGAGATATGAAATTTTATCGGAAGTGTCGGTACGGCCGCCGTACAGATAGATCAGCATTGACACAGGCATTTCAGTACCGCTGGCGTATGGCTAGACAGATTAGAATAAATAAAAGGTCACTTCCGGCCTTAGTAAACGTGGTCCCTGAATTCCGAACTGTCGTGGAAGCGGTTATTTTGGTTTTAATAACTCATTTGAAGAACGGAAACCATGCGAGACACACAAATTCGGTGTTACGCTTTCCAATACATGCTCTCTTCTACGGAAATTGCCTTGTAAGTCTAGCTTCGGCAGCACTAGAACTGGCTTATTGTCCGTCGCTCGTGCTCGTCTTCCTCGGACGGTGTGTATGTTAGGCTGGTCGACTTCGCAGAACGCGTCGATCTATGTTGATTTGCAGAGATATTCTGAATCATGATTGAAAGCAAGAGATCTAAGCAGCAAAATCTTTTAAGGACATCCTAGTAGTATCTAGGGACGTTCCAAACTGAAGCTTTCTCTTCCCAAATCACAACCCAGGTACTTAGAGAAACAAGATTTTAAAGCAGCCTGTCCTAGCCTTTGTGTTTAGAATTAATTTCAGACATTGACAAAGAACATGTCTGAATGACTAGTCAGAAGAATCAAACTAGGGGATGACTTTTGTTCAAACAGTCTTATCTGCTGCCTGATCCATTAAAAGTAGGGGTTGGCAAACCTGCTTGCAATTTCTCTACTGTATAACTTTGCAGTAAATTTATGCGGTTTCACTTTTCTAAAGATATAGCTTTATTTCTGTATTGTTTAATATATCATCATTTAGAGATCAAACAAGATATGAAAGTAGAAGTTTCAGATTAAAAACACCAAGTCCACAGGATTTCCCACGATGCCGCAAACGTTTCAGAGAATTTTATGAAAAATGAGTGGCATCCCTGTTTACTGTAGCATAACAAGGGCTAATAATTTGGAGCATGATTTTCAAACAAGTGATTTATTTGATAATGAGACATTAAGTCACTTTAGCTTGTTACAAGGAAAAAAAAAAATGGGATTTTTTTTTGGAACAAGTCTTCACCATTGTAAACTTCAGAAAACAGTCTTTCAGTTTGTTTATAAATTAATATATTGTTCTTTTCAGAAATTATGAATGTTTGTTTTCAAGAAAATTATGATGTTATACTTTCGTAGAGATTAGGATTCTTTCAAATGCTGCAGTGTTTTAGACCATTTCAGCTGGATGAAGAGTTGCTATATTTGTTTATCTGTTTGTTTACACTGTGCAGGTAATTGGAGTTCCAGACAAGAGATTGGGTGAGCAAGTCTGTGCATGGATTGTCGTCAAGGATGGAATGACCCTCACTGAGGAAGAGGTCAAGAATTTCTGTAAAGACAAGGTAATGAATGCCCCATTTTAAGTAAAGTTTTTGTTCAGTACTCTGAACTGGTTATTTTATATTATATTCACTTCCCACCAAACTACAGTGAAATCGTGTTAACTCATACACTGTCTTTTAGATTTTTCTTAGAATTTAGCATGACTGATGTGGCATTCTGCTGGTAATGCGCAATATATCTACATTTTAGAGTTTCTCAAAACTGGATTTTTTCTAATTGTCCTCAGATGGCAAAGTTTAAAATACCACACTACATCTTGTTTGTGGATGGCTACCCTGTGACAGTGTCTGGGAAAATACAGAAGTATATTATGAGGGAGGAGAGTGTCAAGCTTCTGGGACTGGAAAACTGAAGTGAAAACTTCAACAGGTCTCAGGATTTGCATATTTGGGAGGAATAGTGTTTTCAAATCAAATATGGTACAGATGGCTCTGCTTATCACAACTCGTTTGTTTTTTTTTGATGTTTCTTACTTTTTTTGTTAGTCCTGAGAAAGTGCTTATGTACATGAAACAGTAATGATTTTTAATAAATACAGCGTACATCTTTGACAAAAATTTGTTGGGAGCCTGGGCAGAATCATACCTGGGTTTAATCACAACTCCTTGCGATCGTCAAAAAAAAGATGCAAAAAAGGAGAGTTACAGTTTCATAGCACTGGACTTTTTTTGTTTTGTGGTTTACGAGAAAGGGAGCAGGAGGACTCCTCTTGAGATGTTATAGCTTATGAGATTGTCATTTGCAGTATTAATGACTGAAACTCACTGTGCCATAATACCAGTGACAAAACTGCCCACCTTTCACAGCTTTAGACACTTTATTCACTAATATGTAACTTGCATGTGGTTGATGAAGACCTTTGATATACTCGGTTGGTTATGAATCCCACTGTTACAGGGCTGTACCAATTGGTAAGGGTTTTTGATTTAGGCAATCCTTTTGATGATCTGTTTCTGAGTTACCCAAGAAGATGTGATAAATGATATCAAAGTGTTAGGTTGTTTGAAGAAGGATTTGTGACAGCCCTTAACAGCTTTGTGACAGCTTAGCTTTTTGGTGGATAATTATGACTTCAGGTTTGCGCTTGGACTTTTCTTTCATGTAGATTCAGTGATCTGTTAAATTGTTTGTGAACTTTGATCCTTCTAACACTGATCCTTGCATTACAGTAACTGAGGTGTTGTGATTATCCACATCAACTTGCGATTATCCCATGATATCTATATAGGGGCAAAACAGTGTTTCCCTCAAAACATGTGATTGAGTGGGGTTAGTTATGTCTGACCAGCTTTTAAGACAAATTTGCCATGTTGATGAAAATCCCAAGTTTCAAAGATTTTCATAACTGAAAGACATTCATTTAATATCAAGAGTATCTTAGTCAGTTTGAGCTATGTGAACTACTATTGCTGTTATTTTGTTGTTGTTGTTGTTGTTAGTTGGACTGGCCTAATAAATGTGCAGTACATCTTATTGCATCTCTAGTATTCAGCCTGTTGCCAGAAAGTTGACGCCATTTCACGCTGTTAGTTCTTGGCTAGTGCACAATAGAGGACATATAAACACATCTTCATCATTCAGTGAGTTAAGGGTATAATAATTTTATGAGGACTAAAACCTCTGTGGGTACCCATGAAGGTTACATTTGATTCAGTCTTGCCCTGGAGTTCATTTTTGTAGAATATGAAGTTATACATCAACACTGCTAAAATATATGACACTGAGATATTAATTTTGTTTGGTAAACTAGTTCATTGACTGTTGACGTCAAAGTAAAAACATCTGTGAATCTGAATTCTGCATCATGCCAAGGCCAAAGATCTTGTTAAGAATTTCTGTCAATGTCAATCTCTGTGCCATTAATAATATTTGTGCAAACATTTATAATGTACTTCTTTACTAGTCTCAGTCTGTGTTCTTTATAACTTAATATGCATGATTTTCAGTACTTCCCAGGCATCCTACATATACTTACAGTTTTAAGTGCTTTTCCTCTGGAGAGGGTTTTTTTGTTTTGACAACCAGCTTTTTGAAACTTCAGACATGATGTCTTGAATTCCAGTAACTGTATGTGATGAACTTAGCTTTATGAAGGTTGTGTCACCATTCAGTGGATAAAGTGGTCCAATGTTTACTTGTGACTTGTCCGACATGGCTTCCTTGCGATCAC
>JAWQUT010001477.1:5667-25407 GCA_033807755.1 Ellobium chinense
GGGGGGAGACGTAGGGGGAGGGAGGAGAGGCTGCTGTTATTGCCATTATTTTGTAAAGTAAGAAATTAGTCAGCCAGATGCAACTCTATCTTCTCTCTCAATATAATGATGTGATTCTGCCAGTATTAGTTCGTATACATCACTGTTCAACTCATCTGTGTTTTGCAGATCACGAACACAATGGGTTCTTACGATGGAGAAGATCTTGCAGCTCTTGTCATTGACAATGGGTCAGGCATGTGCAAAGCAGGGTTCGCAGGAGACGATGCCCCGCGGTCTGTATTCCCAGCCGTTACCGGCCGACCTAAGTACCAAGTCTGCATGGCTGGCATGGGCACTAAAGACTGCTATGTTGGTGACGAGGCTCAGTCCAAGAGAGGTATCTTGTCCATAAAATATCCAGTAGAACATGGCATTGTAACAAACTGGGACGACATGGAGAAGATCTGGCACCACACATTCTACAACGAGCTCAGAGTCGCCCCAGAAGAGCATCCAGTTCTGCTTACTGAAGCTCCTCTCAACCCCAAATCGAACCGTGAAAGGATGACCCAGATTTTGTTTGAAACCTTCAACGCTCCAGCGTTCTACGTTGGCATCCAAGCCGTGTTGAGTCTGTATGCTTCAGGCAGGACCACAGGCATTGTGATGGACTCGGGTGACGGTGTCACCCATGCTGTACCAATCTACGAAGGTTATGCCCTTCCCCACGCCATCAAGAGGATGGATTTGGCTGGCCGAGACCTCACCCACTACCTACAGCGTATCCTAACTGAGAGAGGCTACAGTTTCGACAGCTCATCAGAACTCGAAATCGTCCGTGACGTGAAGGAGAAACTCACTTACGTTGCCCTTGACTTTGAGACTGAACTCAACACAGCTGCAAAGTCCTCGCAAATTGAGAAATCCTATGAACTTCCTGATGGTCAGATCATCACCCTGGGCTCAGAACGATTCCGTTGCCCTGAGGTTCTCTTCCAGCCCGCTTTCACTGGAAGAGAAGCTGCTGGTATTCAAGAGATGCTCTACAACTCCATCATGAGCTGCGATATTGACATCCGCCGCGATCTCTACCAGAACACAGTCCTATCAGGAGGCACCACCATGTTCCCAGGTATTGCTGATCGCCTTCAGAAGGAGTTGACGGCCTTGGCTCCACCCACCAACAAGGTCAAGATCATTGCTCCTCCTGAGCGGAAGTATTCTGTCTGGATCGGAGGGTCTATCCTGGCCTCGCTGTCAACATTCCAACAGATGTGGATCAGCAAACAAGAGTATGATGAATCTGGACCTTCCATTGTCCACAGAAAATGCTTTTAAAAATGACTTTTTTCATTTCCATCTTCAACATCTTCCTCCTCTTCCTCATCATCATCATTATCATCATCATAATTATTTGTCATCATGACTATTATTTATATAAAGCATTCAGTTAGCGAATGCCCAACGCTAACAGTACAGCAGAATAACTGATGAGTGTGTCTATGAGTCACAGTAGGCGTGATAGTGTGTATATATATGCGAGTGAATGGTTTTCAGAAATTTGTCTGAGAGGATTAATCCAATTATTAAATATTTATGTTATTTATATCCCTGTCCAAAAGTATATAGACAGTAAATTTTAGCGAGATAAAAATCATTATGACCATAACATGTATATGTACCTTTTTACGTGCAGTCGACTTCTTTTAATTGCAAATCCACTTAATCGCAATTTCTGCCTAGTCGAAACTTGTTTAAATATGAATGCTATTTTTAGATCTACATAAATATTCTTCGATAATTACAACTCCTTTTTGCTACATTTTTTTCCCTTCCTCTTGAGGAATTGCGATCAAGCGATGCTAGGTGTACTCACGTCATCATCATCGTCATTGGTGTCATCTGAAATGTCATCTCCATCATCAACAGCAGCAGTATCATTTTAGAAAGTTGCACATTGTCTGACACTACACTATAGAGTTTAATTGCAAGTTTAAATAGATACTATAACCAAACAAACAAATGAACAAGCACACAAACAAACAAACAAAGAGAAGATCACAAAAATAATAGGCCTATGTGATACTTGTCCGTGCTCCTAATTTGTAAGAGAAATGGCACAGCAACATCTTTTTCCTCTTCATCATTATCATCATTATTTTATTCCTAAACATTGATGACCTTGTTTTACTATAATGACCATGTTTTCTGACTTATTTTGTTCATCATTGCCACTGATCAAATATGGCACATACTGTGATGCAATATTTTTTTCTTGTGCCAGTTTTCTGATATATTTATATTTTAGTGCAAATAAAATGTTCATTAAAGATAAAATCATGGTTTTGTTGTATTGTCAAAATTTACTCATACCTTATATGATTCAGTCCATCCACCTCTCCCCCTCCCCCCAAGAAAACTTACCTGACTATCCATCCATCCATCCCTCCATCCATCCCTCCATCCATCCATCCATCCATCCATCCATCCATCCATCCATCCATCCATCCATCCACCCATCCATTCATCCATCCACTCCTCTGTCCATATATGGATCAGTCTGTTTTTGATCCTCTATTCCCCATTCATTCATTCATTCATTCATTCATTCATTCATTCATTCATTCATTCAATCATTCCTCTTATAACATCGCTGTCTCCCTACCTTCCCTTCACCAGCCCATCAATTTCTCATGTGTTGTGATTTTTATAATGATTACCGTAAAGCGTCGGTATGGTGGCGAATGCCGTGGTATCATTCATTCATTCACTCATTCTTTCATTATGGTAGCAGTGGTGTGGTGGTAGTGGTGGTGGTGGCGATGGCGTTGGTGATGACTGTGGTGGCCGTAGTGTAGTGGTAACTATGACAATGGTAATGAGGACGATGAAGATAATGATAATGACAATAATGGTTGTGGTAAAGAGTATAACGACAGCAGTTATTTTTATAGTCTTTCTGACGGTGCTGTTCTCAGTGATGGTAATGGGCCTACTGGTGAAACAGGTTATGGTCGTGAGAAAATTACTGTGAACAATATCAGTAGTAAGGGTAAAGGGGGAGAGGAAGAGGTGTCACCGTCTGAAAGCAGGGGTATTTAACTCGTTTTATTTTCGCTATATATCTTGAGTAGTCTCCCCTAAATTTGACCCAAGATGGCGGCCCCCATGGGCAAACCACCGGCTGGATCCATCCAGTTCATCTCAGAAACGTCTGCGTTTGCTTTCGATAACACACAGGTACTGATATTCGGATAAGAACCATAATCGCAACCTTTGCAACAGCTAGAACTTCATATGTCAGTCATTAATAGTACAGATGTTTGCTGCAAGTCCTCACCTTGAATGCGCAGTACCACTTTGACCCTGTTGACCGAGTTTTGTTTTAAGCTGATTTTTTTTGGAGGTCAGAGGTTACAGCAACAACCTCAAGGCCATATCGAAGTCTGCGTAATTTAAAGACTTATCTGTCGGTTTAAAAAATGCTCTCATTTTCTTTGAATGTAAGTGGCTTGTCACATCAAAAAGATCAATATCTAGACTAGACTAGATCTGGATGTAGATCGTGCCATGCCATAGTTGAACTGTGAAAAGAAGAGTCACTTAGACTAGATAGTACGTGGGCTGAGAATTAACTGGTTCTAGTCTATGTCCAGTTTTGCATTTTTTAAAGGTAGAAATTGGACAAGAAACCAGAAACCATGAGTCGCAAAGTTCTATGTCCGAGAAATTTGAATCAGTAAGTAATAATATGAAGGACGCGGTTATTAGTACAATTGTTTGAATAACTATAACTGGTTATTCGTACAATTGTTTGAATAACTGTAACTGGTTATTCGTACATTTGTTTGATTAACTATAACTGGTTAATGAAGGGAGAGGGTTATTCGTACAATGGCCTTCTCTAACGACAGCACAGATTCCATGACTTGTCTACGACTAAATGAACTGTATGATCGGTGCTGTCGTTAGAGATAGCCCGTACAATTGTTTGAATAACTATAACTGGTTATTCGCACAATTGTTTGAATAACTATAGGTATGAAGATGCCAACAGCACCTGGCATTTTGATATGCAATTTTAAATAGTTCCTATAAAATCAGAATGGAGTGGCCTGGCCTTGGTCTACCTTTCGAAATCCCGGGCAAAAATATCATCGAATTTCCGGGTTTGTCAAATCGCGCCGTTTAGAGAAAATAGTTGTGCGAATAAACAGCAATGGTTATTCGTACAATTGTGCAGCATTTGTACGTACAATATTGTTCGGATAACTAGTGTGAGTTATTAGTACAATTGTGCGGATAACCACTCCGTAATATGAATGAATAAAAAGGCAATCTCGTATAGAACTTTGTGCTCTTTTGAAGAGAAAATCAAAACTTTGACCTAAATTTTCTCAATTAACCAAAAAGTGGACATAGAACCAGTTGATTCTCAGCCCACGAGTAGTCTAGACTAGGAGGCTAAGGAGGGAGATCAGGATTCAGAGATCTAGACTAGATCTAAAACTAGACTAGATCTAGACCCAGATCTCAAATCCAAGTCAAGATCATTATCCTGTAGTGCCAGTAACCGGCTCGTGCCAGTAATCGCCATCATCCGTTTGCAACTGGTTTCCCTCAAAATGTATAGTGATTTCCCTTGGATTATGACAGCAGACTGTGTTTCATTTATTTCTCCAACAAAATAATTTAGAATGGTGGAAAGAGAAATGATTTAGAGGTTTGTATGATCAATTTACCAAGACCATGTTGCGCATTCTTTTCCACTGAAAGTGGCAATGCAACAACCGTGACATTGAATTGTTTTGTGAAATGAAAAATGCAATAATTTATAAACATATTGTGTAAATTGAAAAATAGTAGAGAACTTAATCTGATTTTCAGTAAAGTTAAATGACATCTGTCTTGTAATGTTTCTCAAGGAAATTACTTTCTTTGAAGGGGAAAAATTAGGTTTAACATCGCTAAAGCAGCGGGCCACATGTCTGTGTTGCCACTCTGGCCATGTGCTTTTCCCAGTTCTTTTCAAAAATGCAAAAATTGCTTTTTGCAAGAGTCTTCTTTTCACAAGTCCAGCAGGTTGCTTTGTCTGTTTTTGGAAACTCAGAAAAAAGTCACCAGAATAAAAGTAATGTTGCAGGAAGTCATTACCTCTGGCTAGTATCCATAAAAGGATTAAAAAATGTTGAGCTCTTGAAGCCTAAATTCAGTAAATGTAATGGCCTCTCAACATAAACATTTTCATCCATCCCCAACCCAAGCGGCTTCCCAACACTCAAAAAGAATAAAAATTCTTGACCATGCATTCTGCTACAGGGAGTCACAAATGCACTGTATTGATATCAGGTTAGCTTTTTCCTTACATACAATTGGTTCCTCTTAAGATAGGAAGAAAGGTAATGTTATCTGTTCTCCAGGTTACTTTTTTCCCCTAGGTTGCTAGGAGCTGTCAGTAAGAGGGGCCTTTCAGTGTAATGATAGGCAGGGCATAGAAGATGAAAATGAAATTGAATGTTTTCACATTATTTCAGAGTGACTCTGAGAGAATGCCATGAAGAAGGAGAAAATCTTACACCTGACAGAATGGGATTTGTCACAAAAGTCTTGGCAGGTAAATGTAGATACTTATTTGAAATCATTTCCTTGTGAACCATATTATAGAAAAATATTTGACATTATTATTTTAAGAATTCTCTTATGTTTGTTTGTTTGTTATATGTCCATTTTTTTTATCAGTAACTAAAGTTAGGTATGTATGTCATCAGTGCAAGGAGAGCAGTGAGATTGCTGCTAGTCTCTCGAGGAGGAAAGAGTGGATGTATCAGGAAAGCGATTTCCATGTATCTGTACTGAATAATATGTACTTCTTAGCAAGGGCCAACAGTGCTGGATCCAAGTTATAAAATGCAGCCATTTGATAATTATAATATTGCAATGTGTAATGTTCTTACTGGAGCATCTTCTGTGGCAGCTGGTCACATAAAAACAGGTTCAAAATTACTTTTATATAATTCTTGAGTAGTTTTTTACATTTTCTTTTCCATAAGATTAATACGTATTTTTTGTCTGTTTTGCACCACCAGTTCCAAGCATATGATAGCACAAAATGCTTTGATTGTATGAGAAAGATGCTGAGGCAAGTGTCATTTTTAAATTGAAACGTTTTTATTTCTATCTTATCCCATATTTGCAAAGGTGTTTCCACAATTGGATTATCTGGCCTAGGGTACGTTGCTTACGATGTGACCCGCAGAAAGGCAAACCCTGATCAGAGCTTCTCAGATGCAGCTCGACACTATGCGGCTGTCCACAGCATGACTGTGCTTGGAGTCATCATGAGAAACAAACTGGAAGATGCTACAAAGAATGTGAAAAGGGCCCAAGCTGAGTTTTTACTCCAGCAGATAAAGGAGAATTTGGACACTGAATACAGCAAAGACATGAAGGTATAGAGCTACTTAGTTAAACATTATATATATGGTGAAAGGTTCTTTATCAGAATGCACTGTGGGGAAATTCTTGATGGATGGTCATTAGGTAATATTATCTGCTTTAAACAGGAGGGAAAAAAATGGTGTTTTCAAAAGACTATTACAATCTCATACATACTAATGAGATATTTGATGCAGTTTCCCAAATATATTTAAGTATGCAAGATTCTTAACATGTGTTCTGTGGAATCTGATATATTGTCTGACATTTCCTGATCTATACAGTTAGAGGAAGTCCATAGTGTGAAAGATTTCCTGAGGATTCATCCACTGACCTCCTACCCACATTATGCAAGCTATATCAGTCGGATGATGAGTGGCGAGAAGAAGGTGCTGACATCCAAGGACGTCAGGTTGTTTGCAGTTACATCAGGGACTTCTGGTGGCACAGCCAACATCATTCCTGTGGTGGAGAAGCAGAAGAAGATATTTTCTGAGGTAATTGTCTTGTAAAGATTCAAACTTTTAAACTGAGGTGGGATGAGGATATTGTTGTTGAGCATGACACTGGTAGTGACAGTCTGCCACCGTGCAGTAGTGATATTAATTTGGTGGATATTCCTCTAGTATAACTGGTCATAATGATGTTCAAACATGTTAATCAGTTACTGGTGTTTCAACCAGCAAGGATATTATCCCAATTTTAGAGGCAAAATTATAGCATCTAGTGGTGTGGATGAAACTTGACACTTTATCTAAAGATTTTATAATGAAAGTGTGATTGACTACTCTAAAACATAACTATGGATTTCAGCTGCTATTGTACCAAAAGACAATGGTTTATATCATTGATGGCTTGATTTCTTGTCACAATACAATGCAGATTTGGCATGTTTCACAGAGTCCTAGTCCTGTCTCATTTAACTGATAACTGTGGCAGATACCACAGTAGAATCAACTTCATCCTAATTACAGTCAATTACCACTTCACATAAATGTAACATTTTGCATTAGAGCAAAGTAGAAGATGCTTAATTGCAACTTTTTTCCATATTCCTGTGGGATTGCAATAAGTGGACTTGACTATCTTCTTTTGCAGTATGCATAACATTTGATGCATTCGCTCTCTTATCATATTGTCCTCAGGGTGTTTCTGTAGTGTACAGTTGCGTGGCTGATGCCTATCCAAACACTAAAGCGCTCAATAAGAACTTCAAGATATTCTACACACCTAACTGGCGATACACCATGGACGGAATCCGCATTGGACCCAATGTACCTTCACCTGACAGGTAAGAGGATGGGTGCAGAAAGTTTTCACAAATCTAAATGAAAAAATGTATTTAGGTAAATGAAGTTGTGTTTGTCCACTGATTTTATTTCATATGTCAAGTGCTCGGCATGTCATGAATGTGTATTGCTGTATTTCTTTCTTCAAGATGAATGATTTTAAACAACATGTTGATCTGTTTTATTTGTTCATAATATTTCTCTATCAATGCTAAGATTGAATCCAACCATTATAAAAGTGCCTTGGCTTTTGGAGAAATAGAGGATCTGTAATGATATTCATTATACAGTCAACTCTGCTTAATCACCCTCCGCTTAATCGCCTTTTCCACTTAATCGTCTCTTTACCTAGGGAATCGAATTTTTTCTATATGAAAGTCACTGGATAATCGCCTCTCACTCTGGATAATCGACCACTCTTCATGAATTCAAAGGTCAGCGGTTGAGGGATTACAGTTGACAAACAAAATATGTACACAGACCGGTGACTGAGTGACAGCTGCCATGCCGAAATAGGTGTGATAAGCCTTTCCTCCCCACCACCCCCTTCCCTTGTCCCCCTTCGTCCCACACTATGCATCACCACTGTCGCCCGTCCGATAATGCTGATGGACCGAAAGCTGTATAGTCTCCACTCACCACGCCTTCCATCTCAGCGAGGCGAAGAATGTAAACATCGCATTGGTGGATTTTGGCTAGATCAGAGAATGTGTCATGTAGATGAACAGTTCATCCCGACCGTGCCATCCTACTCCTTATTGTCTGTTGGGCTACTGCGAGGTGGCAAATGAGAGAGACCGCAGAGATCAAACATTTTGTATGCGCTACAATACTGTCAAACTCAAGTCTGTCCTGTTCTGGCGACGAGAAGCCTCAGTGCACGACATCAAACAACAACATCAAAGAAATTTAACCCCATTACCAAAAATATGGCCTAAATTACCATCTTCGCTTAATCGCTTCTCCGCTTTATCGCCCACTTTTTCCGTGATCCGAGGAAGGGCGATTAAGTGGAGTCGACTGTATTTTTGTACTCCTGATACTTTCAGCGCTCTAGATACTTTTTGTATTTCCAATATTTTTGATACTTTCTTCAAAATCATTAGGCTTTGCACTGGGGAAACTGGTAGCTAGTTTTGGACTGAGGTGTGGAAGAGAATTAAAATTAATGTCAACACCTTTGATACTACCGATTCAATCAGTGCTTTCAATACTTCTGATACTGAATTGAAATTTCGAAGTATTGAAAATATGGATATTCGGAAATTACATTGCCTACCACAAGATATAGCTAAATGTTAACCACCCATGTCACCTGCAGTATCGCTTGACTGAAAATGGTTCATAGATGTGCTTGTGTGAGCCATGCTGTGCGTTTTTAGACCTCATGAGTTGTCTCACTTTCAATACTCTGACACTAAATGACATCTGTACGCCTGTTTTCAGATCACAAGATCTCCACCATGTTTGCACCACACCACCGCCAGCCTATGAAGTCAGATCTGAACCACAAGCCCTTTACCTCTACCTCCTCTTTGGCCTGCTTGACCCTCATGTTGGAATCATCGAAGCCAATTTTGCCTCTGGCATCTACAACGCATTTCACACTCTTGAGCTCAAACTTTCTCAGCTTGTAACAGACATTGAATTTGGTCGAATTGACCCTGATCTTAAGATTGATCCAGTTATAAGAAAAAAATTAGATAGTTTATTAAAGCCCAACCCAATGCGGGCTAATGAGATTCGACGAGCAGCAGAGGCAGGGAAGAATTCTTTAGCATTGAGACTGTGGCCTGAGCTTCGACTTCTGATAGCAGCAGACACCGGCACGTTTGATTTGCATGCAATGAGATTGAGAGATGGTTATGGTAAAGGTAAGACGCACAGACGAAGAATATCAGTACTTTGATAGAGAGTCCCATTGTGTCCGATTGCATCCCACTCAGAGGCAATGCATTTTTCAGGAAAACAAATTCTTTATTTGAAGAAGAGCTTGAATAATAAGATACATTTGTTAGGTTCTGTTCTGATTGCTGATGGTTTTTAGAGTGAATAGTTTCATAACTAAGTATTTGTCCTGCCACATTGTTCCAAAACATGAGATTTTAGCACCAGTGTGAAATTTGATTAATGGCATAAGGACTGAAAAGTTGCATGTTTAATGCAGAATATTCTGATGCAAATTATCCATGCAGATACATGCAAAGAAAGACTTTATAATTTTTACACTATTATTATACAGTATATTCTAACACAAGTCAACTGTGCAGGTATTTGCAAACAAGGACTTCCAACATATTTACACCATCATATTATCATCTCAATGCAATCACCCCAAATGTAATAAATTATAAAGAGGAGATATAGGCTGTGTTGTACTTAGACAACAATACACATTGTGGACCTTCCGTGTCAAAAGAATGTTGATTTCTGCAAGTGTTTCCATGTCCATAAATGTTTTTTTCCCCAAGTGTTAGTTTAAGGGCTTTTGCTATATTATCATAGACTTCGGTTGCAGACCTTTATTTTTGTCTGCTCATGTAAACTATTTCCTGGAGGAAGCGTGAGTGAGCAGCTTGTGAGTGTTTCCCACTGAAGACTGTAAGGTCTTGAGTTTGTGGGTATGGCTCAACAGGAGACGAACAGCAGGAAGACTTATCGCTGGGGTTTGAATTGGGGAACAGAGCACATGTGGATCCATCCAGAATGCAGAGATGTTGTTTCTACCAACAAGTAAACATGAAGGCACGTGGTTTAGACACTGAATGGCACCAGTATGGCTTTTTTTGTTATTTTTGTCATATTTTTTCTCTTCTCAGATCTAAAGACTACCTGCACATCTACACCAGCCCCTCTCCAGCTTATGAGGTTAGATCTGACCCCAAGGCCCTGTAACTCCACCTGCTCTTTGCCTTGCAAGACACTCATGTTGGGATGATTGAGGCAAACTTTTCATCCTTTATTTTCAATGCATTTTGTACTCTAGAGGAAAAACTCTCTCAGCAGCTTGCTAGAGACATTGATGAAGATCAGATAGACCCCTCTTTCAATATTGATCCCTTCATCAGAGAATAACTAAACAGTTTGTTAAAACCCATTGCAAAACGGGCCAAGGAGATTCGAGAAGCAGCAGAGGGGGGCAGAGAAGGTTTGGCCTTAAGAATTTGGCCAGAGTTTCACATCATGGTTGGAGCAGACACAGTGTCTTTAGACCTACAGTCGAGCACGGAAAACTCGAATTTCTCCGGGATCGAAAAAAGTGTTCGAGATTTCCGTAATTCGAGATTCCCGTGACAGCAATATTTTCACAATTACCATCGACTAGAGGGACTGGTAAGGGGAGATAACCACACGACACTAATCTGCTCTGATCTTAACATAATTAGAATTACCACCCTTCCCTGTTTCCGACGTTCCACATAAAATTATGACAAACAAACTGAATTTAATGAACAGAAGACGAAAATCACCTGATTTCGTCAGAGTAGATCGAACTTCGGTGCATAAGTGTAATCCTGATGTGTTCGACGTTATTCGAGGAAAAGAAAGAAATTAGGAGCGGCACTATTGCCAGTCTGCTATTACCTATCGCCCCGCCACGTCACTCTATGCGCATCGCGTCATGTTCGACGCAATAAAATTTATCGCAGCGTGTGTTGACCTAGTCCACCACCCGCCAGGTCGCTCTGCATGCTCAATCACTACACCACCCCCCTCCCGCTGATTCAGTAGAGCCACACAAAGCATTGTCTTGATCCCTTGCCCATTACCACGGCACTCCCGCACACCTTTCCCTTATCACTAACACTGGGACGAGCAACGCCAGACAAAGAAAGGCTTTATCGGTCATTTCGCCGCTTTGAGATCGGGTAGATGATGATGAAATCGTTCGAGAAATGCGTGTTGAGAGTTCGAGAAAATCGTGTTAACAATACAAAGAAAATAGAGGCATTTAAAAGGGGCCGATAACAGCGTTCGACATTTCCGTGAATTCGAGATTAGTGTGTTCGAGTTTTCTGTGCTCGACTGTATATGCTGAAAAGCTGAGGAGTGGATTCTGCAAAGGTAGGGGGGATATGTGTGTAGGACAAGGGTGGACAGATTCTCTGAAACTGGTTCAGCTGTATTACTTGCAAGTTTATTTTGTTTGACTGTATTTCCTTTGTTTCTACCACAGGCAGTTTAACTAGCCATGATATCATGATTTCTTGTTATTTATTGCCACTGTTATAATTTCTCTCAGAAAGGAATTAAAGAGAAAATATTTCTCAGCCTGAAGTTGCTTTCTCTCTCTGGACTAAATCAGATCATTGTGGTTTTTTACATTTTAAAATTGTACTTTCTCCAGCTTGAACTATATTTTTCTGCTCTTTCAGGTGTTCCACTGTGTTCGCCAATATATGCTGCATCTGAGGGTTTATTGGGTCTCAACATTTGGCCAGCTCAGCTTCCTACCCGATACCTTCTCCATCCACGTATTCAGTTCTTTGAGTTTATTCCCGACAGTCACATGGATGAGGAGCAACCTAGGACACAGTTAATGCATGAGGTAAAACTACAGCCAACAAACATTACCTCCCTTCCTTGCATGATGACAGACATTGTCATATTGGCTGACCAGCTGACTTGTCGACTTTATTAAATGTGTCCTACAATGGATACTCAATTCAGAAATTGGTCAAAAAAAAAAGGATAGTCTTTTCTCTTGTGGAACAGTACCTGCCGTTCACTTATTCGTTCTGGGTTGATGAGTTTCCAAACTGACAAGGATAAGTAATTCTATCTCCTTAGCCTTGGAGAGATGCCATGTCGTATTGGTGATAGCTCAGTGCAATTATATTATAGCTTATCAGCTTGATAGTGTTACTGAAGAAAACTGACAGTGAAAAAAAACTGACAGTGAAAAAAAACTGACAGACAATTATATGATATGTATCTGTGCAGTTAGCAATTACATTTATTATTCCTTTCTTGTGTACATTGTTTTTCAATTAATCACCAATCCCAGCTGTCTCTACAGATATAGATTTAGAGATGTTGTGAAAGTGGTTGGTTTCCACAAAATCAGTGTCCTATAATAGAGTTTATGTACAGGTGAGAATGCAGCACTGTAAAAATATTTACTTGTGTACGTGACTTTCCAAGGTACAGAGAGTAACATTATTTTGTTCTAATATACAAAGCACTTTCATGCCATTGCTTCTGTGGAGAGGAAATGTTAAGTGAAAAAATTCATTTCTTTTATCACAGCCTATTGATTATGACAGCTGATTATCACATTACATTCACAAACTGCAGCTAGTAATTATATTTATACTGCATTATCTTGATTATATTCTTAACAGAAAAGGCCAGTTTCTGAATGTTCGAGGAGAAAAGATCTCCGAGGCTTTGTTCTATGATGTTTTGAAAGCCAGTGTAGCCAAATCTTGCGGAGACGTCAAGCTTGCTGACTACTGCTGTATTGAGAGTATATTATTGGATGGAATGGATGTGCCTAAAGGTCAGTTTATGTGTTGAAAGTGGCATATAACAAGGTCCGAAGCATATAGTATAGCAATACATGTGTTTATAATTTTTATTACCACTGGAAATGTGTTAGCAATAACATACATTGTCCAGGTCATGTGTGGTTTTTCCCAACCATACGTTGGACTGTCTCAGTGAACTAACTCTCTACTTTTTCACTGGGTTTCAAGTCATCCCAACCATGTTACCATGTGTTTGTGGAGCTGGAAACAGATGATAAGAAGATAAGAAAGGCTGTGACACCACACCTGAAGCAGACGGTAAAATATGAGACTTTACAAGTCCTGAATTTATGAAATGTGATAGAACCATCACCCATTATCATGATGGATGACACAAAGTAAAGACAGGAATAAAAATCTGAAGCAGCTTGGCTGATGACGTTAGAGTCAGGATCTGAAGATCATGGGTTCAATTCCCACCATGATTAAGTTGTAAATGCCTTGTGAAGGCATTTCATTCAAGTTTTCCTCAGTCCATCTATCTGTAAAATGGGTACCTGGCTGTAGGCAGTGAAAGTTATTGTCAGAAGACTAGTGATCGCCACTTGTATGCTCCCCAGGGAGTTGACAAAATGTTTAGAATGATCATGTCTGTTGGAATAATAATAGTGTGAAGTCATGTGATTATGAGACTTATAAACTTAGTTAGCCAAGTACTGTTAACAGATGTGTCATATTATCTGAACCAACTATAGGTGAACAAGTAATGATACCTCAAAGTTATTATTCATATGAAGCACTAGGTAGCTGATCACTTCTATCATATTACAAATGAAATGTCTTAGTTTTTAGCATAATATCGAATATCCTCCATGAGATTTTTACATTGTACACTTCAAGTACATCAGAACATAGATCAAGCTAGTGTTCTGGCTGAGAGTCTAAAATGTGTTATTCTTGGGAATAATTGGATATCTGGTGTGTCAGCGATCATCATGGCAAAACAAAGTTGTTTCTTCAACGGACATAAAAATCAGCAAGATGTTATAGCTTATTCTTTCACATTAAAATCCATGTATCAGCATTTGTTTTATTTAATCCATAATTTTTACACTCTCTTCTCCAGCTTGATGAAAATTTGAAAGAAAGCTCATATCCCTGTTCTTCCTTCCGAGCCAGCAGAGGGAGCATAGATCCTGTCCAAGTCCACATAGTTCAGAAAGGAGCCTTCAAGGAGCCTTCAATTCATTGCGACAGTTCATGTTAGAGCAGCCAACAGCAGCCTCTAATCAGTACAAGGTTCCAAGAGTGTTGAGAAAACGAGGCTGTGAGATTTATGCTTGACCGAGTTCTTCAGTGATTGTTATACAAATTGTTCCAATCAAATATCAAAAACCTCTTCCAAGCTTCTGCACTTTACAGTGTGCCAGATCAAGGTTTGTGACACCTATTAGAAGGGCAAATCACTCATTGTGTACAACCCAATTAATCCGCTAATATATAAAATCCCTCTTTTTTGGGGCCCTGCCAGCCAGTGTTAGGGTGTAGAAATGTGTAAATGACCTGTGATCTAACTAAAGCATCCAATTTTAAAGTTCCAGGTACAATTTGAGCCTTCTAGATAAAAAAATAAAATGTGTAGGCCTATGTATTCGCACGCGGTCAAAACCAGCCAAATGAAAAATTGGGGACCAAATCAGAATTTCAGGTAATCTTTTTCAAAAGACATTTGTGAAAAAATTATGGCCATAAGAATGTTGAGGGAGAGGATGAGCCAGGGGTAAGGATAGTAAGCTCTGAGTGAGTCAAATGAAGTTGGAAAGGGAAAGGCACTGGGAGAGAAGGGTGGAAAAGGATGGCGGGGAGGTGGTTGGGACGGAGGGGGGGAGTCATGTGATGGGGGGAGATATAAAATACTAAAATATTTACTGCACTGTCTAGTATACTGATGCAGTATNATGGAGGGAGATATAAAATACTAAAATATTTCTTGCACTGTCCAGTATACTGATGCAGTATTAAATGAATTGTATAGTGTAAATACAGGATGAATTTTGATGAATGTTAGGTGAAATCTATTTCATAAAATAAACCATTCTTGTAAATACAAGATCATCATGTTGCTGATGGAGAAGCTGGCGCAGAAACCATGATGATGAAACTGAGCTCCAGAAATTTGAGTTAACTCTTTGCAGTTCAGGCCTTTTTCATTTATTTGGAAATGACCATTGGTGTGTTTGAGGTGAAAGCCAATATGACGTGAAGACCTAACTGAAATGGGACATGTTGTATATGGTTGGAGAGAGAATTGGCAGGACTTGCATACTGCACTTTTAATTTTTCATTAGGAAGTATATTATGGGTTGTCTGACCTACTTAGTGTGTTACTAAAAATAAATATACTGTATTACCAAAAAAAAACATGAACCACAACAAATACAAAGAAGGAAAATAATAAGTATAGGCTCAAATGTAATTCAAATTATTATTGAAATAAAGTATATTCAATTCTGCATAATATATCCCAAATGTATTACATTTGGTCCAGTTGTACAAAAATTATGAGAAAAATGAAAACGTGTGAAATCGATATTATAAATGTCTATAGCAATCATTGCTAGGAACAGGATCTGGTTAAAACTAGCAATTTTATCAATTATCTTGTAAATAATCACTACTAACATGTAATCTAGATGTGGAAACGTTATTATGTATCCATGATGATGTTATAACTTCATAATTATAAGAATTGCGTAGCTCAGAATGGGGAAGGGGACCTGAAAAAATGTCAACACCTATTTCCGGTATCAGTGTTTGGCACATCGGGGGGCCATATTTTCATCCTCCTCCTCAATAGACTCATCAGATGGGGCCCAGCTGTCAGAGTCATTACTCTGGTACTATAGTCCGTTCAGAAACATTTGCCCCTCTTTGCAGTCCAATATCTCAAAAACTGTCTGATAGATTTACTTGGAAATTTGCATGTGAAGTGTGTAGACCGATGACCTAAGATGTTTCATAGTTTGATTATTACAGGATAAGCCGGTTTTTATTTCGCCTATTCGCGCTTAGTAAATCCTAACCGACCATGCATTTTTAGGCCCCAAAAATTAGAATTGACAGTACAATCACGACTTTCAAGTTCAAGGTTGCAGCAATCCAGAAGCGGATACAATTAAGCAGCAGACTGAGGGAAGTCCCCTATGCAAATATTAAGAAACTCTCTGCTAAAAGTAAATTTGCACGCTTAAGGACCCTAAACTCATAGACAACTGACCTGCATGTGCTTATCTCATTCAGAATCCGATGAGTCAAGCAGATTTACAACAGTCCTTGGCTGAATGAAACGCAGATCGTCCTTTTGCCAGTAATCATCCTCCTCTTGTAACACATGGTCCTCGCATCTGGCCCAACAGTCTTTGTTTATTTCTGAGAATGCGGCCTGCGTCAAGGTTTTGATATCGGCCAACTTGAATGTTATGTTTTTTTCTTTCCTGCCTTGTTTCAAACTTGTGGTTGGAATTTCTGTGTCCTGAATCCACCGAGATAAAGACCGTTTGTGTAATCCAAGTGCATGTTGGGTTCTTGCCTTTGGGTCAGAAATCTTCCGATAGAGACGACCACGTTTTGCTTCTCTAGAAAAATAGTTGTGTAACTGCAAAGTAACATTTTGAAGAGTAATTAATCTTATCTTCATCTTGATTTGTCAGATGGTATAAAGGATAGCCAAAAGAAACTAAAACGAAGACACGCCCTTGACACAAACATTCAGACACAGTCTCTCCACTTCCGGGAAGACGTTCAGGAAAATCGTGCAGTTCAGTGCAGAGGGTAAAATGTTCATGTTTAATCCGCGGTGCGGTAAAAATGTCTTCAAAAGTTGTTGAATTTGCGTGCAATATCGGAAATATCCGCATGGCTGTAATTACTGATTGACCTCGCTACTGTAAGTACGTCAAAATATTAGCCAGAGAACATTGTTCTTTTTTTATATAAAACAAGGAGGCGAAATTAAAAACGGCTTCGATTTTCAAAGGGAAAAAAATATTGGCCTAAGGTCATCAGTATTCACAAACCTTATGCCAAGTTTAAATGAATTTGGTTAATCAACTACCGAGATATAGCAGTGTAAAGAGGGGCAAATGTTTCTGAATGGACTATAGGACAGTTCATTGTCCGAATTGAATAACGACATTTTGTTGTATTTTTTGCGGTTTATAGCGACCAGCTTTCACGTCGCGACTATCGCGAAAATCCAAGATGGCGGCCGGGTCGGATCAAAATAACATCTCATGAGATTTAAACATAATAAAAGTAAATTTTCTGCCAATATTTTTGTAAATTTAGTTATATGTATCCGTTTTTACCTGAGATAAACTCAAATTTACACCTAGGTATTAAAATTAAAGCGAAAATCAATCTACCTTTACACCCAAGTCACCATCGTAACTGTAGTTACGATTTTCCAATAGGTGAACTGCAAAGAGTTAAGGTGCTCATTTATGCTATGTTTCATACAAGCTCTGGGGAGCATGGAAAAAGTTGTGATTAAAAGAAGTTGTGATCATTTGATGACTATAATGAAGAAATATGACATTTTGTCATATTACAGTTAGGCAGAAATTGCGATTATCCTATTTGTGATTATGTGGAGCCTGTTGCACTTTCATATTGTCTGGAACAGGAATTTCTAATTGACAGACTGTTTTGTAAAGTTTGTTAATACGGGTGAGGAGGAGGAGGAAGAGGAAGAGGGTTGTGATTCTGACAGCTATTGTTATAATGGTGGTGTTGATGATGACAACACTATTGCCACACACTCTAGGAAAGCGCACACACAAACACTACTGCTAGCGCTACAGAAAAGAGAAGCCTCATGACATGACAACTTGAAATGATATTGAGAACTTCTAAGTTCTTTTCAGAATTTCCAGACTATCAAAACTTTAGGAATAGGAAGGCACTAAATATAACTTCCAAACAAAGATCCCATTAACCCCTCAATTACAAGCCTCAGCACCCTTTGCTTGTTTCTAAAACACCATGTCAAGGGGCACACTTCAACACGGACACCATGAAATATGTAGTATTTTATTATGACGGGAATGAGATGGTGAAAATCTTGGATGGGCGATGGCTGGCAACCAAGTGAATAAAGGGTTAAATGTTACGTTTCCATACAGACCTTCCTCTTTGTAAGATTTTCCTGCCTTCATGCTATGTTTTTCAATATTGCTGACATGCTATCACTAATGCTTTAAAAGGAATTCAGCTTTCGTTAAATATTTTTCATTTCATTTTAAAGTCTCAAACATTATGTTCATATATATTAAATTTCTTTTTCTCCAACTTCATTACCTCCTTTTTGAGAGGTTTATACACTAACATGAGCACACAAAGGACGCGTAGAGTGCCATGCTGAAAAATAGGTCCAGATATTAATTGAAGGGACCTTTGAAGTCAAGGGACCCCAGGATGTGATGGGGCATGAGGTGTCAGTTGATGTTACCTAGAGGGCTTTTAACAGTGAGATATCTTGGATGTGATGGGGTCTCTAGGTGTTATAATTTGAGACTGTTGGTATGACCAGAGTCTGGCTATCATGGGATGTAAAAGTGGTATAATGAAAGTCAGTTTAAAAAATAGAAGGAACTAGCAAAATTGCTTTGAATTATGTACTTCAGATTAAAAGAAGTGCTTTTTTATACAATAGTGGCAGCATGACAGAATATGAAGAAAGCAGTGCCTTTTATGTGCCCAAAATGCCCTGGTGCAGAGTTAGATGCCCACACCTCTACAGTTATGGAAGCTTATACTGAAATCAGGAAAAGAAAAAGAGAACCGGAATGTGTTCTGTAAAATTTATATGTCATTAAAGGAATGATATCACTGGGTGAAGAGTTATGGCAGGGAAAAGGAGACAGGAAGGGACTTGGAGAAGCTAAATTACAATGCATCAGTAGCAAATTATTGGTTATCAGAAAAATGGAAGATGTGAATTCAGTAGAACAGTATCAGTAGAGTTAGCCAGTGGATACATTCAATGATTAAAATTAATTATCTTCTTTGGTGCAATTACACACGTTTGAGGGTCTTTATAATATTTCATGAACAAACGACATAATACTGGCTTCCTCCTCAGACCATCGTCTGTGAAAGGAAACTGAGAGGTACATTGCCACCTACTGTTTAGAAAATTTTCGCGCTGAGAGTCTTATATCTGTTTGTCACCAGTTTGTCCAGACTGGACACTTGAAACAGCAAGGATCATGTCATTGCACTTACAGCCTATGGGCATATATCGGGTGACTGAATGTAGGAAAGTTTCAGTTTTGGATAAAACAGAGTGAGCTTTATATAGAATATACTGTACAGGAAAGTCAGCAGGACTTTTGAAAATCATTCGAATAAAGCAGTTTTTTGGTTACACTAGCTTATGTGGACTCTTGTATTTGGATGCCATTCTCATTGAGACATCACCTTTTATGTATAAGCTACATATAGTATGTAAATGACTAACCCATAAAAATCTAGGGTTGTCACAGAATACTGTACATTAACAC